>CM056494.1:45367918-45538870 GCA_029783415.1 Anisodus acutangulus
ATTCAAATCAATCGGATCGGTGATAGCTAGGCATTTGTAAGCTAATCTCTTAACACATTTGATAAGCAAACAAGACTGTTTGCAATTTGGCACGCGTCTTTCTGTATTGAAATTTTGGCCTCTGTTTTTCTTTTTTTTCTATTTTATTAACAGCCTGTTCTCTTTTCCAAAAAGATTTTCTTTGAACATCAACAATGCTAAGGAATCTTTATGTCTCTGTCACCACAAATCCAAAGTCAAAAAGTAGTCCATTATACATAGCAACTATTTTCATATTCCGAAATCATCTCTCACTACAAAATGGTTAATTTTCAAATTCTCTCTAAGTATAGAACCAATATTCCAACTTTATTCTTCAATATCATCTTCCTTTTTATTATTTCTTGCCTCACATTTCATCTCTACTCTTCAAATTCTACTACTACATTAAAAAATACATTCACAAAGCCCAAAAATAATAGTTTCTTGCAAGGCAAGGATATTGGTTGTAAAGGTATTGAAAAATTCATTAGTAGAGAAGAAAAGTGCACTTATATTAAATCCCATAAAGGGTGTAAACCTGATGGATATATATTTTATCTCCAACTTTTTTATTGCACTTTTAACCCAATTCTTGGATATTCCTTACTAGCCCTTTGGCTAATTCTTCTTTTCTATTTATTAGGTGATACTGCAAGTAGTTATTTTTGTTCTTCACTTGAAGGTCTATCAAGAAGTTTGAAACTTTCACCTATAATTGCTGGAGTTACACTACTTTCACTTGGAAATGGTGCACCTGATGTGTTCTCTAGTATTGTTTCTTTTATGAATGATGGTACAAATGATATTGGACTCAATAGTATCATTGGTGGTGCTTTCTTTGTTTCAAGTGTAGTTGCTGGAATTACAAGTATTACAATTAGCCAACATGGGAGGAAAATCAAGAAGTCAAGTTTTATTGGGAATGTCATGTTCTTGATTCTTTGTGTTGTTTGTCTTCTTGTTGTGATCATCATTGGCAAGATTAACTTATGGGGTGCTTTGGCTTTCTTTTTTCTATATTTTGTCTATGTTTGCTTCATATTCGTCTCAGAAATGTATGTTGGAGAAGAGAAATGCTTAAATTCTGCCGATATCGAGATCGATGATTCGTTAGATTTGCCAATGGTTTGTGACATGAAAAAGGCTCAAGAATTATCATATGAATTGAGGGTACCTTTGTTGGTGAATAAGGGTGAGGTTCAAAGTGAAAAAACACAAAGGGAAGATTTTTGTGTGTTGAGAAAAGTTGGGTATGTTCTTGAATTACCACTTGACTTGCCAAGAAAGTTGACAATTCCAAATGTTTCACAAGAGAAATGGTCAAAATCATTTGCAATTGTGTCAATCACTTTAGCTCCTTTGCTATTGGTTCTCATTTGGGATTTCTTTGGGCCTGAATCAAGTATTTGGGCCTATGGATTTTGTGGAGTTCTTGGGATAGGTTGTGGGCTTCTTGTGTTTTTCACTAGTGATGGGCTTCACCCACCAAAGAAGTTCAACTTTTTGTGGCTTGGGCTTGGTTTCTTAATGAGCATTACTTGGACTTACATATTGGCTGAAGAGCTTATTTCTTTGTTGGTTTCAATGGGCCTAATCCTTGGGATAAGCCCATCGATTTTGGGCCTGACAGTTCTTGCCTGGGGAAACTCATTGGGAGACTTGGTGGCTAATGTAACATTGGCTAAAACTGGTGGACCTGAAGGAGCCCAGGTGGCCTTATGTGGATGCTATGCTGGGCCTATATTCAATACCCTTGTGGGCTTGGGCTTATCACTCATTTTCACAACTTGGAAAGCATTTCCCTCAAGTTATATTGTACCAACAGACTCAACTGTTTATGAAGACATTGGGTTCTTGCTACTGGGCTTGATTTGGGCCTTAGTAATCTTGCCCAAGAGGGATATGAAACTTGATAAGTTCTTAGGTGTTGGGCTTTTAGCTATATACTCATGCTTCTTGTTCTTAAAGATTGCTAGAGAATTTGGGCCTCAGTGAATTTCATGTTTCCCTATAAAACTAGATTGAAGCACTTTAATTTGTAGTAAAGTAGATTCAAAGATTTCTACTTGGATGTAAATTTCTATTTATGTATTCATCCTAAGTATATAATGAAGATGAATTATCTTGCGTATTCAACGGCCTATTAGGAAATCTCCTATTTATGCGTATTTTCAATTCCCCAGTGATATCGTCAATTATTTTGTCCTTTTTTTTTTGTCAAAACAGGAAAAAATTCATTTAACCAAAAGTGAATCTTTTATGTATAAGTCAGAGGTTTGTAGCAAAAATATGTCTATCCGGGCAAAATTAGGCCTATTCGACAAAGGTTTGACTTAAGTCAAACTTTTACCCAAAATTAGGCCTTAAGGCAAACCTCTACCTTAAAGGCAAAGTTCTGCCGATATAAGCCTAATTTTGCTACAAACCTCTGTCTTGTATTTTTTTTTAAAATTTTTGTCTGAGCAAGGATTCTAACCCGAAATCCATGGATATTTATGTGAAGGGAAAAAATTAAAGACCAATGTCTTTGAAGAACATTCCGCACAAAAAAATGAACTCAAATTGCCTTATGTGGATGCTAAGATGGGCCTATTGAAACACTCTTGTGGGCTTGGGCTTTTCACTCATTTTCACAATTTGGAAAGCATTTCCTTCAAGTTATGGTGTTCCACTAGACACAACTGTCTATGAGATCAATATACATGCAAAGTCCCGAGTGTAACGGATCAATTTTTGAAATATTATATTTACGCAACTTTAAAAAATTGAAACAAAATTTAAACAATGGCCTAAATTGTCCCATATGCCTGCTCTACCACGACTTTTGGTGGTTATTTTAATAGACTCCACATATGTCTAACCCTCGTCGTTTCTCTTATTAAATGAATAATTACCAAATTGTCCCATCTTTTGTTAGTGATTAGGCGTGCAAAGGGAGTAAGTTGTCAGAAATAAAAAGTAAAGGGGTTAAACTTGAAATTCAATTCCCATTATCTATATGGATTATGGAGCATGTGCCCTTTTATGACATAGCTGTTTGTTCAGTACGATAATGAAAAAGGACAAACTTACATTACTTCAAAGTTCAAACAAACGGTAAATCAAAAACTCCAAAAAAAGGAAAACTACTGCTATTACTAGAAAACAAACTAATCCACAAGTGACTAGCTTTGACCTGACAGATTTCTTGTTTTTGTCTCTTGTGCACAAATTGTTTAGGTCAAACGAAAAAATTCACGGCTCAGAATAACCTCTCTTCTTATAGAATTCCTAGTAGGTAGCCAAGTATTATGACATATTTAATCAGACAATTCAAGCGAAGTTGGCTAGTTGTTGAGTGTTGACCTATCCTTTACATCACTGTCCAGTCCACGAACATCTTTTGGAGTAGAGTACTTTACCTTAGGTATTTTCTCACAATTCATGAATTCAGAGGGAATTTTCTTTAAAATAATTGTTGTTTTAGGTTATTTCTGACAGAATTCTCCTGGATAATAAAATTAAAAATTCTATGTTTTCAACATAATCAATCGTATTAATTTTTTACAAGACTAGACAATTTAAGGTATCGAGTTTCATTTCTAACTTCCAGAAGAAAGTACCAATAGATTCTATTGAAAACGTTACTAATGAAGGGGTTTCTCATTAAGCTGGTTTACTCGACTAATCAGGATTTGCGCGTTGTCATAGGACTTATATAGCGGGAAGTGTTCTCTAACAGAAATTTCTCCGTTTTCAATACTTAAACCTGACGCCTTTGATTAAAGGTGAATTAAGGGATCTTATCCTTCCCACCATATTTCTTAATGGTCAACATACATCCTAAAATGTTAGTCATTAGTAATTTTGTAAAGAGAGGTAAACAAGGGGAAAAATAGAAATTTTCTTTTTAGTATTTTTACTTTATAAATAGTCCAAAATATACAGATCTAGTTATTATTATATGAGACCAAATGTAATGAGGTGTCGAAGAGATTAGACTAGATATATAACACCAAGACAGCAGCTCTTAACTGTACCTGTGATAAATTATAACATCAGCCATTAATGTTTTTGTTATCTCTTTCTTCTCATGAATTCTAATTTATAAAGAAAAGAAATACAAAAATAAAATGTCATTTTTTCAACAAGCATTTTCTCCTTATTTGAAATTTGAATCTTAATCTTACATTAATGCAATTTTTGTTGGAAATTAGCCTTTGGCGGGAGTTGCGACCGACCAACTTTAAAGGCTTAAACACTAGTGTTACGTATGTTGGAGAATCCGGTTCTTCACACATGCATGATGTACTAAGTACGTAGATAACCGTAGGGCCAAGAATCGTCAAATTTCATTGAGAAATGAAAGAGATATTGGTTCACGAAGTGAGGTGTTTGAAGCATGAAAAGTGTGGTGGTGTGTTCAATTCTCCCTCATCGGTAGAGGAAGAAAGAATTGTTGTGTATATAAGACTCGAAATTGGTTTGGGGTTTGGGACCCCAAGGGGTATCCCATGTGTTTAAAGGAGGGAGGACCTAGATGTGCTTCGGTTCGAGGAAAGACCACACGTGCGCCGCCCGCCCGTCCGGTCCGGTTCCGGGTTCCGGGTTCTCGGGCCCACGGGCTGTGGGCCTTCTGATATTATCTTTTTGGGCCAGAAAACTTTGCTAGAAGTACAGTTTGATCCCAGAAGTTTAAATCTGATTTGGACCGTAATTCTTTCAGATGTGCGGTTTGATCCTGAAGTTTCAAGATGTGCGCTTTGATCCTGAAGTTTCAAGATGTACGCTTTGGTCCCTGAAGTTTTGAAAGTAAATTTCGACGGTCGTACGTAAACGTCAAAGACTCAATTCACCCATTTATTTTGGCTGAATTACACCTCCAATAATGGCCAATCCGTTGGCAATTTTCTCCATTTATTTGGTGGCTTTACTACCTCCATAATGGTCATTATTTGGCCAATAATGGTCATTATGGAGGCGATCAACGATCCCTCTTCCTCCTATATAAACACCCCTTACTTCATTGTTGAGGTACACTTCATATACACGAATATACACAAAGCAGAAAGCAAAGCAAAGCAGTTTCTTCCTAATTTTCCAAGCATCATTTCGTTATTCAATATTCTTCACGGTAGCTTTTGAGTTTCCTTTGCTCAATTGTTCCATTGCTGTTTTATCTTGGGAGACGAATTGCCCGGGACGTATAAAGGATACATACGGGGCAATATTGTCTTAAGGACATAGTGCCACACTCGACTCAGCAAAAATCAAAGCAGTTTCCGGTCTTCTTGTTCAACAAATATTGTAATTTCAGTTTATTGTTATATTATAATTTTCAGTTTCTAGTTGAATTGTAATTTCAATTCTTACATAAGCAGTTACTTGTAATTTTCGTTTCTTGCAATCCTTGTAATCCAACAATTTTATGATTGTAAGATTTTATTGTTTCTTACTTAACGTTGTGTATGTAGAGAATATATAGAAATTATTTTATTACAACAACAACATAGCCAGTGTAATCCCATAAGTGGAGTCTGGAGATGGTAGAATGTATGCAGACCTTACCCCTACCCTGGGAGGGTAGAGAGGTTGTTTCTGTAGGTAAACTTGGTGATAAGAGTATATGAAAGGTTAAACAGTAAGAAGGCTGAGTCGAGAGATGACTCTTTGTCTTTAAGATAAAATTAACCCTATTGATGCTTTTATAGTGATGGACAATAATCTCCCAAGATAAAACATCAACTAATCAACTGTACAAAGCAAACACAGTTGATTCTAGCGAAGAAATAAATAAGAACAGATTGCTGAAGAAGGAGAGAATTTCTGTTCTTTATTTCCGTGCAGAACCAGAATAGAAAATTCGTGTTTTCTGTTCTCTGTTTTTCCATTCTGAAACAGAATAGAAAATTTATTTTTCTGTTTTCTGTTTTTCGTGCAGAAACAGAACATAAGAGAAGAGTTTTTGTGTTGTGTATTGTCTCTGTTTATTTTGAACAAATTTTTTCTATTTTTAAGAGCAGAAAGGGAAGCAACATTCTGTTTTGTTGAACAGTCATATATGTTGGCTGGTGTCTTTTGGAGAAGATATAGCCGTTGTAACGTTCCGAAAAACTTCAGGGACTAAAATGTAAATAGTTAATATTTCAGAGACCAAAAAGATAGTTCCGGAAGAAAGCAGTAGCCCAACAGCCCAAGACCCGAGAGCCCGTGACCAGTGACCCGAGCCCTGAAGGGACGGGACGGGCGGGTGGCGGCGGCACGCGTGTGGGGATTAGCCCCAAACCCAAGCTCACCTAGGTCCTCTCCCTTCTAAACACATGGGTTACCCCTTGGGGTCCCAAACCCTTACTCAAACTTAGAGTTTATATATTGCACAATCCTTCCATCTTTTACCAATACTTCTTCGACCTACCTCTACCTCCCCTGAAGTCATCCATAGCAATCCTCTTACACCTCCACAGTGGTGCATCCACGCGTCTCCCCTTCACATGCCCGAACCATCTCAGCGTCGCTTCTCGCATCTTGTCCTCCATCGAGGCCACTCTCACTTTGTCTCGGATATCTTCATTTCTAATTTTATCTCTCCTAATATGTCCACACATCCATCGCAACATCCTCATGTTTGATAGAAATTATTTTACTCTTTTCTATTTTTGTGTTGCATGTAGATACTAATTCTTGGAACTTTCTGTTATAATAGTTGTCCTATATTGGTTGTGGATGTGGTATTAATCTGATCATTATATGGTCTAGAACAATTAACAATTATTTTCTCAGCAAAATCACCTCTTCCCAACCAGCCCGCCTAATCGATCTTGTAAGATCAACTAATTTGAATGGGTTAATCACTGGTTTGAATTTGTCAGAACGAATCGTTTATTTTATTGAAAAAGGGTATTATTAGGAGGTCTTGGTTGTCCTTTATTTTCAACTATTACAGCTCGCGTCGGCTAACTTTGTTATACATATGGACATGAAGAAGAAGGTAGGCAGAGCAAATGCAAAAGAGAAGGAGAAAATATTCCCGACCTAGAGCAGAGGACTCTTAACTTGTCTCACATCGATTACGTGATGAGAATTAGTCTCTTTATATACTGTCTTGAATAATTTTAATCTTATGAACTAGCTTTTGATATTAAAAAACACTATATTTCAATAAAGTATACTCCTATGTCTTATGGCAGAATTAATGAAATTGGTTGTCTTAATATGCCCAAAAAGGATTAAGTTGTGCCGACTTGTTTTTTGGGGAAAAAAAATTGTTCAAAATAAATCTATTCTACTTTAAAATGTGATAAAATAGGTGACTAGTGCAATTAAGACAAATTAGTTAGTTGGGTATACTTTTCAAAATAGAAAGTTCAGGTGTCCCCTCGAGAACTCCTTTATACCTACTAATGTTGACAACCATATCTAAGCATAGTTTCCACCAATTATGTGGTAGGATGGTCGTGAATTCCTTCGTTCTTAACTAGTAATTTCGAATTTCAATCCTAAAAATAAAAAAAACTTATTAATATGGAGCAGTTTACCCCTTAATGAGCCAACCCGAATCAAATTTGAATTAATCGATGCAAAAATGACGATCAGATACCGAATGATAAATTAAGTTCAACTATAAAAAAATATCTAATCATATAATTTATGTCAAGGTATGCGGTCGAATAATTAGGATCCTGTATTCTTAACTACAAGTTTCGAATTCAAGCTTGAAAAGGAAACTTCTTAATAGTGAATGTTTTCTCGTAATGTGTTTATCTGATTTAAATCTGAATTAATCGGGCTACTAAATGATTAAGATTCAACGCAAAAGAAAATATCTAAGCATAGTCATTTAGTCAAATTTTTTTATGTTTCATCTGAAAAGAGAAATATTAAGTCAATAGTGCAACTAACCATAACGACTAAACTTTTCAAGACTAAAAGTAGAGTCGTCTAAAGATTGAACTATTAAATAAAAGTGGGTCAGAATTAATGAAATAGGTTTAAATGTTTTTAAAAAAGTAATTTTGTTACTTTATTGTTATAGTAGATTAAGTCAATTATTTTAAAGTGATAAAAATAATTTTATGATTTACTGTTATAATGAGTTAATTTAATGATTATACGTGAAACTAACCCACACTTTAAATATTTAAGAGATTATTAGAAACTAACGATACAAACAATTTGTATAGTTAAATCTAACTTATTTATCTTCAATAAGAATAATGACACACTTTCCCATTAAAAGGGCATGTTCTGTACACACTTCGTGATTAATTTAGTATTTCTAGTTCTTCCTCTCCAATTAAGAGTTAAGACTAAGATTTTTAAATAAAGACTAAGATTTTTAAATTTAATATTTATATCAAACTAATAAATACCGAATACGATTAAGTATTTCTCTTATACTAGGTCAGTTACTTGATTTTAGGATCTATTTCTCTTGTAGTTGATGCCACTTAACATGTAACTCTAATTTAACTTGTATTGTGTTAGTCATCTCCAAAGAAAATATAACTTAGAAACTAACTCAGCTTTAAAAGTAAGCTCACAAGAATAGAATTATTTAGATCATATAAAGAGAATAATCAATTACCTCAACCAATATGACACACTCAATACCTCGTGCGTTCGGGACTAGCATTTAGTGCATTGACAATATAACATGAAGCTCCAAATATTAGGAGACTAAGAGTATTGATAGGTCTAGCTCGATGCCATGTTAGAAGAATGGATATTAAGTCTAACTTCAAAAACATTTCATTAGGTGAGAATCCATTATAGTTATAAGTCCGGCAAAATTCGTTCGTTTTGACTTAAACTTTGTATTTGTGTTAAAAATCATGTAACATATATAAATAACTTATTCAGAACTAAGTAAACAAAAATAATCGTGATTCAGAACCCGTAAACTAAAAATTCCGAATCCACCTTGGATGAGAATTGCCAAAAATCATCTAAGTTTCCAAGAATACAAACAACATTTAACATGAAAATCAAACATTCTGTGAGAGTACTATAGAGAACTTGCACATAAATTGGCAATACAATGAAATATTACTCTAATATTTATGTTCCTTGATTCTTGAAGTACTCTCAACTTAAATTCAGCAAAGCATTTATCATAATTTGCATATCTCTGAATTTGTAGATAGGGAATAACATAAAAGTGGTTACAATTTCAAAATTTAACCTAACCTCACTTTCTTGAATGCAAGAAGTGACCACAACTACCACCATATGTATCACCTTTAATAGCCTTTATAACATCACTACCAAAACTGCCTCATTAATACATGACAAAGAAAACTCAAACACTACAAAGCACAGCTTTAAAATCACTTAAAAAATAATTTGAAAATTTTAGTATGGCAAACTAAAAAAACACTAAGCTAGCTAAAAATTGAAAAATAATAATTGTTCATCTATACATTACTCTTGAAGGCCATCAATTTGATACACAAGATTGCTAAATGTTGTGTTGAGATAATACTATTCCAAACTTTAAAATATTTCACCTATCTGAAAAAAAGTGAATATAAGGATTTCAAAAAACAAAAAATGACTAGAGATTTGATGAGAATGAAGAGTGTACAACTTTGTTTTGTCTTCCCATAAGCCAAAGAAGTGTTCTTCTTGCAAATGATGGTGTTTTTGGTTGATCTTCCAATCTATTGCAACATTGATTTTCTTCATCACATCCTTCATTTTTTGCCCATATATCAATATCAATCTCTGAAACTGTCCTCCTACTACCACCACCACCACCAATCTTGGCCGCGGCGGGGTCAGGGCCGCCTGGCTCTGCAGCAGCCTGGCTATTCCGGCTAACCGGAAACCGGAATGAAAATGCCCTTCTTGAATTAGTACTACCATCATCTTTTTTACCCCTTAACCAAATCTTGGACACTGAAAAACTTTCTCTTTTACAACTCTTCCCTTCTTCAAGAATCTTGATTTCATTGTTGCTATTCATGTTGTTGTGCATGGGATTGTCAGCAAATTTGAAGCCTTCAAATCCATTGAATTCCCTTCTTGAATCACATCCACATTCAGACATAGCTTGTCTATGATTTGGTATCTTGGTTGATTGCTTTTTGGATGGTGTTTTCCTAATAGGAACATGTAAAGCTGTTGTTTCATCTAATACATAAGCAAATGATCCCATTGAAAAACACCTTCTTGAATCAATATTATTGCTACTTCCTTCATCATTATCACCACATTTCTCTTGTGGGTCCACATTCTTGAATTTGCCTAACTTCACTTGTACAACTTTCTCAACTATTTCCCCTTCTTTTGCTGGGATCTCATCACAGGATTTTTCCACATCAGACACATTAATGTTGTCTTCAAAATGGGAACTACTCAAACTCAATCTTGAAATGGAATTGTTCCTCCTTGATGAATAGCCCACTAATTCATGACTATTAGGAACAATATTGTTTACATTTTCTCTTGAACTTTCACTACCAGATTCAAGAACAAACACAACAGGTGAACAACTATGATTGTTGTTTGATGATGAATCAAAATCAGGCAATAAACTAGCTCTACAAAGAGGGCAAGTTGAATGAGACAAAAGCCAAGTGTCAATACACTCCATATGAAAAGCATGACTACATTTTGGTAGCAATCTAAGTTTATCATCAGGCTCAAATTCACACAAACAAACAGCACAATCAAAAGGATCTTTAACACCAATGATAGATTTGTAACTGAATACAGGTAGTGTATCAATAAAAGATTGATCTACACCAGCATCATGAAGGTGAAAAAGTTGTTGTAATTGACCTTGTAAGGCTGTCACATTGTCTAAATCATCTGGATCTCTATTTGTTGGCCTTAATAAGAATCTAACAAGTAGGTGCAGTAAACCAGAAATGAAGAAGATAATTGCAAGAATTATGATGACAAGAAATATACTTGGACTCACCTTGTTATTAAAATTAAAAAGACCACCACCACCACTAGAAGAATCATGTATAGAAAGTGGTGTTAAGGGTGGTGGTGGGGATGGATGAAGGAGGAATAATGGTTGATTTGATGGTGAAAGAACACTACTTTCTTGAATTTTAACAAGTACCCAATTCATATTTTCAAGAAAACTAAAAGACAAACTCACCAAGATTCAATTTTTTTTTTTGGCTTATCACAATAGGAAATGAAAAGGGTGTCAAAAAAATTGATGAAAATGTGAAAGAACACAACTTTCACGAATTTTAACAAGACCCCATTTAATATTTTCAAGAAAAAATTACCAAGATTCAAACTTTTTGGCTTGTGACAATAGGAAATGAACAACACAATGGAAAATAGACTCAAAAGATTCAGTCTTTCAGTATTTTTCAGTACAAAAATGAATAAAAATGTAAAAGAACATTATTTTCATGAAATTTAACAAGACCCCAAGTCATATTTTCATGAAAATTACAAGAAAAACTCATCAAGATTCATTTTTTTTTAAATTTGACAATAGGAAATGAACAACACAATGGAAACAGACTCAAAAAGATTCAATCTTTCAGTGTTTTTTCAGTAAAAAAAAGGATAAAAATGTGAAAGAACACAACTTTCATGAATTTTAACAACACCCCAAATCATATATTCAAGAAAACTACAAGACAAGCTCATCGAGATTCAATTTTTTTGGCTTATGACAACAAAAAATGAATACAAGAGTCACAAAAGGTTGTCTTTCAGAGGTTTTCAGTGAGAAAATTGAAAGAAGTGATGGAAATAAGAGATATAAGCAAATGGGCTTGTGATAAAGACTCTCAAAAATAGAGGCATTTAATGAATTTTACTAGAAAAAGCAACCTGCAAGGTTAAATTTACTGAAAGAAAAATTCAAGAAGAGCTAGTTGAGAGGTGTAAATGAGATGCATACAAAATATTGAGACTATTAAAAAATTTAGAAGCAATTGAATTCTTTGATCAGAGACATTATTGTTTATGATCTAAGCTTTGTTGATCCGTAAGATATAAATAAATGAGAGCCATTTCTCTTTCATGATTCATCTTATTGATAAAAAATATAGTCCTCGTAATCAAATTATTTATCATTTTTTTTATTTACATGACCTTAAGAAATACTATTAAGTATGAGGAGTATTTGATCTACTTTATTTTTATTTATATATAAGTTATAATTTATCTTCATTAAATATTTTCTTTATTTATGTTACATCTTCTTTAATGACAAAGGGTAAAATGGATAAAAAATAATTAATTATATCTTTAACTTCTAAAATGATAAATAATTTGAGATAACTATATTTAGTAACCACGACAAATAATTTGAGACGGGGATTACTAATTAAATTTTGTTTTATTAAAAAAAATGGGATTAGGGGAAGGTGATTTCTTTGTGATCTCTCACCAAATGCAAGGCTTCTTTTGGTTGACTTTGGAGAAAATCATAGCAGCAAAACCAATGTAACATTTAAGTCTCTCCATTTTTGTTTTCCTAAGATTTAATCACTATTTAGTGCTATTCCAACCGATGCGGTATAGCGGATGGGATCGCTCCTCTCTTAATCAGAGATTTCGGATTAGAGCTTTGGGTATGTAAAAATGCTTGATAGGGAGCGCTTTTCCTAGGCAGAGCGAATCGAAATATAATCGGGCTCCAATGCAAATACTAGACATCGGGTGGAAAAAAAACGGCTTTAATAAGAAGTGTTTTACTTTTAAAGTGAAACACTTTCTAACATGAATTTGAATTAGTCGGGATCTCTAGCAAATCGAACATTGAATAGGGAATTAACAAAAAAAGATATTGAAATGATGTTATATTGTTTATGTGAAAAAACCACCAAGTTAAAAACATTTTGGTTCCAAAATGTCAAGAGAGATTCTTATAATCCTTTAATTTTAGTTATGCCTTAAGTTATCCACTTATCATCATAATCTAGCTTAGTTAAAAACATTTTGGTTAAAAAATGTCAAAAGAGATTTTTGTAATCCTTTAATTTTAGTTATGTCTTAAGTTATACACTTATCATCATAATCTAGCTTTATAACCTTATTAAAAATACAAAGTAAAATAAAACCTCTTAACTTTGTCAAAATAAGAAAAACAGATAGTATCATTTTGAAGTAAAAAAATAAGTGGTCATATTCTTCGAAATCTATTGCTTTATAGAAGGTAAAAATGTTAATCGGCATATGAGCTACTATAATTATTTCTGTGAGAGTTGCTATCAGTATTGGAAATGTTTTCAGTTCCTTAATTCCGTTAAGTAAAGGTTAAGAAGTAGAATGACCCTTCATAATAGTACCATTAATCTCAACAATTTAATGGGACCTATATGTAACTTTAACAAACAATATAGGAGGGGACCATAAATTACCATTCTTATGTGTTTTCTATTTTTTCATCATTTTGTCTCACTAACTTTTTACCCCTTCTGATTACATTCTATTCTCAGAGCTTCTATTCCATTTCTATATTTGATTCCATGAAAGTCACTTTGTGGGTAAAGACAAAACAAAGCAAGAAAACAAAGTCTGAAAGTCAAACAACCTTGTACCTATGTGGAACTATTAAGATTTCTTTTCTTTTTTTAATGTTAGGGATTATAGCAGTTTTGGTCCCTCGACTATTAGTAAATTTGATTTTAGTCCTTATAATTATGATTCAATATATTTAGTTTTTGATTAATTAAAATCTATATTTTTTATTCCTTTTAGTAAAAGTATGTTATGTTTCGACTACTTTTAGAAGTATATTCCTCTCCATACGGAGTAACAAATTTAGAGACATATTCAAAATTAAAAATTTATGAACTTTCGCAACAACCTCAAGTCAATATACAAAAATAATTGAATTGTTAGTCAATATATATAATTAAAAGTTATGGGATTCTTGTGAACCCACATACCATATCGCGGATCCACGTAACCATACATGTTTAACATTAAATATAGTTAAATGGTGGCTTAAGGGATTTAAAGTGCGCATTTAGAATGATCAAAGGTTAAATGTATTTAATTAGATTCACAATAAAATTAGAATTTACTACAGTAATAACCGAGGGACCAACATAGCTATTACCCCCCCCCCCCTCCCTTTTTTTTTTTTTTGGTAAGATGAAAAATGGGTAGTCAATGTATAGTCTTGGAAGTGATAACAACAATAAAATAAAAAGCTCAAGAAGTATATTAAAAAGGAAAATTGACTAATGTGTCTTCATTTCATATTTTTCATGACTTTTTTCAATTATTATTATTTTCATGATTTTGTTCTTAACTTTTTCTGCTGTTTAAAGTGCAGTCAGCTATGGAACTAAATTAGCTTACATATAACACGGATCTTCTACTTTTATGTTCCCTAGTTTATAGTAATGCTAGTGGTAATCAAAATTTTATATGGTTTTGCTTTTGGTATAGTCATAAAAATTAAATTAGTGGACTTATAATTGTGCAATTATAAGTTGTATCATTAATATATATATAATTTTTATATATATTAGAAGATCCTCTAATTTAATTTTTATATATATATTATACTCCATGAGATTCGACTATTAGTCATTTTGGCAATCTGAATTCATATATTTGACGTTTTAAGAAAGAAAAAAAAGACATGTTTAAAAAAATTGCCCTTGCTGATACAATTAATAGAGTGTCAAGTAAGTTAGACGTTTGAGAGATAAATAAATAATAATAAAGAAAAACATCTGTATTATTAAGTATGCTAATGTCTTACATAAGAGACGTACAAAAACCTTCGATGACATAAGTTATAGATCCATTGCAGTAGCATTTTTTGTTGACGTCATTGGTTTGTGATTGTTCAAGTAATTATTTCCTAGATTCGATTAATACATCGTGAAAAAATCTTTTATAAAAATCATGTAATTTTACATTTTTTAGGAATTTTGAAGCAACACCCATGTTCTTTTTTGTTTCTAATAATAATCACTTTCTTGTAAATTTTAAGTTGAATAAGCCTACCTTTTTAACACATTATCACATACTACGTAGTACGTAATCATAGGAAATGAAATCACATAAAGTATACAAAAAGTTGCTGATGGCAGCAAGAAGTTGCCAAAAATTATTTTTTTTGAAAAACGCATAAATTAATAGTGTTAAAACCCTCACGAGAATGACTAATTTTAAAAGTCAAAAAAGACAGCAAAAAATTAGGATTAGTTAGCTCAAGGTAGAAACTTTTTTATTTCAATCACATTGAGATTGATAATTTACTTTTTGTTAATTATTTCTTTTCGGGATTCACTGATCTTGAGAAGGATAATACTAATTATTTAACTAATCGAAAGACATTTTCATTTTTTGACAATGTCATAGGGAGTAGAAGAAGTCACATAAAATAAATTGGGATAATAACATTTTGATATGACAGTTATTGGTAAATTTTTCTTTTAGTCCTTGTTAATATGACTCAATATATTTAATTTTTAACTAATTAAAATTGTGCTTTTAGTCCATTTATGCAGGAAATATATTATATTTAGACTAATTTTTTTGAGCGGAATAACAATACAAGTTTAACATAATACATGAGTATTTAATTAAATGGTGGAACGGTTAATACTTCATGAGATTTGTGATTATCCAGAAACATGAAAGGGATCCAAGTACATATTTCAAGTAATTGAATTTAGTTAAATATCATAAAAATTAAAATTAAAATTTATTAATAACCGAGAAATTAAAATGCTATTAACTCAATTACCTTTCTTGCTTTTTGTGTGTAATAACATTAATTTTCGTAGCCCTCGATCGTAGTATACGGCAAATATTTGATTATCCCAATTTTGTCGAAAAGTTGCATCTAATCCAAGATTAGACCAACTTCACTCTAAATATAAAGGCTACTTTGTTTATTAATTATGAGCATTTAATATTTTTGTGACAAAAGATACTTTACATTTAAGTATTATTAGCTGGTTATCCCAAAATTAGTTATAATTAATTACCCCTATCTTTTTCTATAAACCTAGGATTTATTAATAATTCTCAATTAATTTCACACGCATTACTCTTTGGCACATAGAAAATATTATCACATTTCAATACTCCCTTCGTCTCAAATTATTTATCATTTTTTTGGTTTTACATGTCCCTTGAAAAATATTAATTAGGAGGTATTTGACCTACTTTGCCATTGTTTATGTCTAAATTATAATCTCTCTTCATTAAATATTTACTCTAATTATGTATCATCTTCATTAATGACAAAGGATAAAATGAAAAAAAAATTAATTATGCTTTGATCTTCTAAGACGACAAATAATTTGAAACAATTATTTTTACTAACCATAACAAATAATTTGAGACTAAGGGAGTATTCAAAAACTATCTACTCTAGACCTTCATTTTTGGTCCTTACATGGAATGATTTGTTGTGGATCCATGCGATTCAAAAGAAAAGAAAAGGCATTTGATAGAGGCGGAGGGAGAGTACCCGCTAGAGGTTCTACCGAATTCAATAGATTTAATTCAAACTCTGTATTTGTCTTAAAAAATTATTAATTATTTATTAATTATTAATTTAAAACCTAGCAGCAACAACAACATATTTAGTGAAATCATACAAAGTGGGTCTTTGAAAGGTAGAGTGTACGCAGATTTTACCTCTACCTTGAAAGGTAGAGGTTGTTTCCAATAGACCATCGGTACAAGTACAAGCAGTATGCAAATAAAATAACGAAAGCGAATAAGTCATATACTATAAAAACATGATAGAGCAATCTGAGAAAAAAATGAGCATTAACTACCACAAATTAATATGATGCTCGAAGTACCAGAAGCAACAAAGAGTAGCAAAAATCTAAGAAGAAGAAGTTATAAGAGTAATACTACAACTACTAGTATGAAAGGATAATTCCTAATCCGTGTCCTCCATAACATCATATCTAAGGTCATGCTCGATCAGTGTTGACTGTGTCATGTCTTGTCTAATCACCTCTCCTCAATACTTATTTGGCATACCTCTACCTCTCATGAAACCGTCTACTACCAACCTTTCACACCTCCGCAATGGGACATCCGTGCATCTCCTTTTCACATGCCCGAACCATCTCAGTCTCGCTTCATGCATCTTGTCCTCCACCAAGATCACTCCCACCTTGTTCCAAATATTTTCATTTATAATCTTATCTCTCCTAGTATGCCCGCACATTCGTCGCAACATCCTTATTAATTCAAAATCCAATAACTTTAAAAAATTAAAATTCAGAACTCATAATTCAAATTCCGACACTGTCTGTTGATATTGAGATACTTTTGATGTTTTTATGCATATTTATTTTATATAAGCTAAAACTTTTTTACCATTTTTAAAATTTCATGTTTGTTTTAATTAAATATCTACAAAACAAAATAAAAGTAACAACTCAGCCTATGAGTGATATAGTTTGCGTCGGATCTAAGCATGCATAGCTTTAGAACGTGTATAGGTGCTAAGACTTGTTTCCTAATTAATCAATATCTCTCTAGTATCTTATCGATGTGAGATTTGCTTAGGATGACATATACCATCTTAGGGAGTATGTTTCTTCGCTGAGATTTGCTCTGCCCTCTTACACGCAGAGCCACTCTGATATCATGTGTAATAATACAACCCACTAATAATGTTCCAAATTAAAATACGTAAATACGTCATTAAATTTTGAGGCTTACTTTTTATTTGTATTTAATATCTCTCCCGTAATTTATTGATTTGAGATTTGCTTAGAACATCACAGAAAATCACCTTACGCTGGCGTTATTAAATATTTTCCTATTGTTTAGTCATTAATGATTACTAGTCACAAATCACAATGGTAAATCGTATTTTTACCTAAAATATGAGTTTTATATTTATTGTTCCTACTCATCCTTACTTGAAATGTTACCTACATGTTTCTGCAGTCCTTTTACGCGTTTAATAAATGTTTGCAAAATAAATCAATGATAAAGCAAACAATAAATATTAGAGTAAATACTTACTTGTTCTCCATATTTACATTAAATTAAGGGTTGGGGGGGGGGGTAGCTTGAAAGAAGGTGGTATTGAACGTTAGCCATGATTGTGGCATGTGAACCCTAACTATGGTCCAAGTTGGCTCCATGAGAATTCATAGTTTACAGCTAGCTTCAATTCAATCGAATTAATTTTCTACAAAGGTACAATCTTGAAATTCATTTTGGTGGACCTTGATTTTTTTAATAGCGACTCAATCCACCTTATATGTTTGAAAATAAGTAAATTTTGAAAAAAATACTTTAATTTAAAGAGGTGAATTATTATGTGTGAAGTTGAGATGATACTAGGACTAGCAGGTGGCGGGGCGGCCCAGGCCAGGCAGAGCGTCCCGAGCCCGTCCGGTCCTGACCCCGCAAAAAAAAAAAAATATCTGGGGCGGGACTCGAACTCGGGATCGGGGCGATGTCTCGTCTGAGACCCGAAAGCCCGCTGAGCCCGCGACCGAGCCTTGAGCCCGCCGAGGCCGGCCAGAGCCTTTGCAAAAATGAGGCAAGCAGACCAACGACCATTTTAGATTAGTAGTTGGCCAGCCATTTTAGCCCCTCCTCCAACCCCTACCCCTTAATATTTATTTTTAACCCATGTTATTATTATTTACACTTTAACCCAATTTTTCAACTATAAATAACTCATTTTCTCTTTCATCTTTCTCTAAATCTTCCTACAATCTCTCTAATTTCTCAATATATCTCTCTACAATTCTACATTGTTTGCTAAATATTCAATTTTATTTATTCATTTGGGAATTGGTAGTGAAGTTGGCAACTAGCTTGAGGATCTTCCATCGAGCAAAGTTTCAATTTTCAACCTCGATTACGTCGCTACGTTGCTGTGCGTATATCTGTCGTCCTTCATTAAATTATTATTGTCTGCTTATTTAGTTTAGATCACTTAATTTTATTGTCTTTAATTATTTATTTATTTATTTATTATCATAATTAAAATGGAAGGATTAAAAGGTATGTTTAAGGGTAAGGGTAAAGGGTGTTCTTCTAGTAAAGGGCAGCAGGCAAGTGGGTACTTCTTCTAGTCATCTTATTCCTACACAGGGGATGATTTTGTTGATACTCAACATTTTCCTACAATACCATTAGATTTAGACCAGGGAGCTATTTTTACGGAACTCAAGAAGACTTTAATTTAGGCGATGATCTAGATGATATACCCACTAATGTTGATGACAACACACCCACTAGTGCACGCTTCAACTAAAATACCTCCTATTCCCTAGTATGAGAGCGAGGTCCCGGCAAAGCGACCATTAAAATCAGATGCATGGACATTTTTGATAGGACGTGAGAATCAAGTAGCCATATGTAAAATTTGTAAAAATGTTTAAAATTTAAAGCGGAAAAAGGTCACGGTGGGGCGGGGGGTTTAATTAGACACGTAAGTGCTCATCCGACTAGGTATGCCCAATACCAGGCTTCAAAACCGGAGCAAACGCCCGCTCCATCAGGGACAAGGTTCACATACTAATACTGTCCCGGACCAAGTACAAGGTCAAATTAACCCTATGACGGGGGGTGGCAGGCCCTAAATACAATAAACATAGAGATAGGGAAGCAATATCAAAATTAGTTCTTTGTGGAGAGGGTTTGCCTTTTTCATTTCCTTCATCTCGGTTTTATGTCATTACATTAGAGATATATATAATCCTCGCTTTTAACGGTTTCCTAGATCAGCTCGTTAAGAGAGATGTATTTAAATTCAGCATGAATATCAACAATATTTTTTCATTATATCATTTTAATGGCAAAGTATCCATCACGTCGATATAGGTCGTAGTACTAACGGCCATGATTATTTAAGCTTGTAACTTGTCATTGGATAGATTATAAATGGTCTATGCAAAAAGCGTATTTAAGCCGTATAGATATATAGATGATAGGCAATAATCGTACTTTTATTGCAGTAAAAATATTTATCAAGTGTGCGATTATTACTAATTACGATAAAATTATGACTATTACATTAGATAACAGCTTCTAATAATAACAATTACGCAATTACAATTTTAAAAAATAGCTTAACTCCGTCTTTTCAGGACCATTTTCATATAAAATGTGTGTGCCATATATATAACTTAATTGTAAAGGATGGTCTATCACTTTTGAAGACATTCTTAGTAAAATACAATTTGCTATAAACTTTATTTTTAAAAGTAATAAAGTACAACGAGAAAAGAATATAAAATTTGTCATGATTGTGGACTACCTTTTAGAAAAATTCCACAAGAAGTATCCACTAGGTGGAATTCTTTAGACGAGCAACTACTTGTTGCTTATGACTATAAATTACCTATAACTTTATTTTTTAACTCTCATAATAAAAAGTGATATGATTTTAGATAGTGATTGGGAAAAATTTCGAACTTATTGTATTTTTAGAGAAATTTTCCAAGCAACAAAAGAATTTTCCGGTATATATTATCCTACTATTTCAACTATGTTATTTTATATAACTCTAATATTTTTATTACTTAGTGAATATATGGAAAAACCAAACTTATAAGGCGCTATTAAAAAAATGTTTCTCAAAATAAAAATATTTTATTCCTATTCCCTCTATTTATATTATTGGTTCGTATTAAATCTTACTATTAAAATAGGCATTTACTAAATCACTAATTGATCCTATTTACGATTGTATGGAAGTCCTACCCCCTCCAAGTCCCAAAAATCTAAATCACTCTCCACCTATTGAACAAACTAAAAAAGAAGTATTGTCTAGCGTAGAACACCAATGCAAAATATATATAGATTTTATCAACAAGAAAATGCTAGTAACTTACCGCTTCCATACCATCTTCTTCATCTTCAATACAACCCCACAAAAGACATGATGTTTACTGCGGCTAGTATTGAAAGCTGAAGAAATAGAATGTGCGCCCGTACCTCTACTACAAACCAAATTAGCGAGTTGGATATTTTTTGTTTTGCGGGTTACATCGCAGTATCAAGAAGTTATCAATGAAGATGGACATGAAGACTTGCTGAAATCTTTGGAGGGGAATGAGAAGACCTTTCAGACACTTTCAATGATGGCTCGAGATGTTTGAACATTCAAGCGTCGTCAAGCTGCGTGCAAAGCTTTTCTAGGCGAGATATCAAATAGGAGACATGGACACTCATTAGTAGAGCGACTTGGAAAGTGCGGTATTATTGAGAGATTGAGATCTGGCGGAGCGGAGAAGGTGCATGTCAGCAGGAGATCAACGAAGAAGATGATGAAAACTACAACGAAATCTTAATGTAAGGTAGTGGAAGCGGCGTGGATCAATTTGACCAACAAATGCCAATTCCAGAAGAACCGTAAATCATCAAGCAATTAGACGGTTTTTTGAGAATGTAATTTTTAATTGTAATTTTATTATGTAATTTGTAACTTTTGGACAACACCACAAAGTTGCAATTTAGATTTTAGACAATTGTATTTGTATTACAAAAAAATCATATGTCTATTAAATAATATAAGAGGCACAAAAACAGCCTTGGGATGTTTTTATTATACTATCTTGTTTTGTTTATTGAGTTTTTTTATACATATGTTATTTTATTTTATTTTTTTTAAAAAAAAAAAAAAAAACCCGCCGTATCCCAGGCAGGCCGACCTGAGGGCCCGCCACCCGGGCGACGGGATCGGGATCGGAGCAGGACTTGCTCACCCTTGCCAAACCCGACCTACTGGAGCACGCCATATCCGACCCCGCTCTTCTCCCGATCCAGGCAGGCCAGTCAGGACCGGCACTTGGGCCAGACCCGAGCCTGGCCCACTGGCCACCCATAGATGATACTCAAGTCAATTCCTACTTAAATGTGGAAAGAAATAAAAGGAATTTTTTTTTGTTGGTTTTCGAGTGTTATTGGGATTTAGATCCTTTCTAGGAAAGATTTAGACCTGGTAGTATAAATACATACTAGCTATGGTGTATTAAGGTGTAGAAAAATTAGATCCTAAGTGTATTACATCTTGTAACTTACTTTCTCCCTTGATAATAATAAAGTGACGGCCGTTCTCCATGGATTAGGATCACATAGATCCGAACCACGTTAATTACTATATTTTTATTATTTATGCACTAACAATTAGTATCAGAGCCTACAGGTCATGAGATCAAGGAGACGAGCAGACTATGGCATCTATGAAGTTTGAGGTAGCGAATTTTGATGGGCGAAGTAATAACTTCAACATCTGGAAGATCAAGATCATGGCGTTGTTACGGAGAGAAGGGCCAGTCTATGCTTTGGACGACTCGTATCCCGAAAATACGACACATGCCGAGAAGCAAAGGATTGAGATGGATGTGTTTAGCGCAATTCAATTATCCTAATCAAACAATGTGCTATGTGAAGTCAGTACCGAGAAAACGACTGCGAGTTTGTGGAAGAAACTTGAAGATCTCTACCAAAAGAAATCAATAACAACTAGAATGTTGGTAAGGTAGTGTTTACACACCTTCAGGATGAATACAGGTACAACTTTACATGATCATCTTGATGTTTTTAATAAATTGGCTATGGATCTTACTCATGTTGATATTAAAGTGGGAGATGAAGATCTAGTGTGCACTCTTCTGTTTTCATTATCACCGGCGTACAAAGATGTAGTTAATTTAATGATGTACAATAAGGAGGTGGTGACATTACAGATGGTAAGACATACATTGAATTCGGGTGAATCAAGAAACCATATTAACAATGGTGAGAAAGAGGACCATGGTGAGGGTTTGATGGTTAGAGATCACTCGAGCCAAAGAGGGAGAGGCAAATCAATAGTTAGGTCAAAGTCTAGGAAAATGATGAGTAGGAAGGATGTTGAATATTGGAGTTGTCATCAAAAGGGTCACTTTGAGAGAAATTGCCTGAATAGAAAGACTGATAAAACAAAGGCCAGTGCATCCACGATTCAGGTAGCTCAAACATCTAAAGAAGATTATGTGCTAACTGCTTCAACAGATAACATTCAGACACACAAGTAGATTTTAGATTCATCTTGTACCTTTCACATGTGATTTAGAAAAGATTGGTTTACTAGTTACGAGCATACGAGTGGGACTGTACATATGGGGAATGATGCAGTATGTGAAATAACAGCATTGATTCAGCCCATATACTGTGTCATAACTGCATCATAAGAACATTGTCCAATGTTCGACATGTTTCCAATATGAAAAAGAATCTGATCTCTCTTGGTACTCTTGATAAGCTCGGATACAAGCATGCCGGTGAAGGTGGAATCTGGCAGGTGACCAAGGGTTCTCTAGTCTCTAGAGGGTGGTCTTTATGTACTTATGGGCAGCACCATTCTAGTTACTACAAATAATGCAACCTCGCGGTTATCAAATAATGACAAGGCTAATATGTGGCATATGAGATTAGGTCACATGAACGAGAAGGGGTTGGAAATTTTGAGCAATCAAAACCTTTTGAAAGGTGAGAAGATTAATACACTTAATTTTTGTGAGTAGTGTGTCCTTGAAAAGTAGAAACGGGTAAACTTTAGCACGGATAAGCACAAAATCGAAAGAGTACTCAACTACATTCATTCAGATTTATGGGGTCCATCTCAGGTTCTATTCAAGGGTGGAAAGATGTATCTTCTTACTTTTATTGATGATTTTTCACGCAAGGTTTAGGTATACTTCTTAAAGGCTAAAGATGATATCTTTGAGAATTTCAAAAACTGGAAGACACTAATTAAAAATCAATGTGGTGGAAAGATTAAGTGTCTTCGAACAGATAATGGCTTGAAGTTTTGCAATGAAGAATTTGACAATTTATGCAAGATGTATTGACACATAGAACTTTTAGGCATACACCACAACAGAATGGAGTAGTTGAAAGGATGAATCGCTCTCTTGTTAAGAAAGCATGATGTATGCTTTGTAATGCCAAAGTGCCTAAGGAGTTCTAGGCGGAAGTAGTAAATATTGCTTGTTATGTTGTTAATCGTTCTCCAGCGTCGGTGATTGACTTCAAAACTCCAAATGAGGTATGATCAGGTAAACCGTCTGATTACTCGTACTTAAGAATCTTTGGATTTCCCACATATTATCATGTAAGTGATGGAAAACTATAACCTAGAGCTCAAAAAGATTTATTTATGGGATATGCTGAAGGGGTAAAAAGATATATAATATGGAGTTTAGATCCTTTTAAGTTTTTAATCAGTAGAGATGTTACTTTTGATGAGGCCTCTATGCTTGATATTGGAAAGACTTCTATTGAGTCTGTAGAACAGAAAGGGGTGAAGCAACGTTGCCCCATTCTTACAACAGAATCGATGGAGGAAAATGTGAAACTCACTGAAGGGGAGGATCAAGTGACTCAGGTTGAGTCAGATAATGAAAATGTTCACACAGTAGTACATGATACTGAACCATACAATATAGCTACAGGAAGGGGCAAACGACTCTGAAGCCTAATCCAAAATGTTATCCTCAGCCTTCACAAGCTAATCTTGTGGCCTATGCATTAGTTACTGACGCGAAGAAAATAAAAGATCTGAAACCCTCAAGCTATACAGAAGCTATTATGTGTGGTGAAACTGATCAATGTCATTTATCCATGATCGAACAGAGTGAGTCTTTGCATAATAATCAGATATGGAATTTGGTGAGTCTACCAAAGGGAAAGAAAACTATTGGTTGCAAATAGATCTTCAGAAAAAAGAATGGCATTACGGGTGTAGAAGATGCTAGATACAAAGTAAGATTGATTGCTAAGGGCTTTTGCTAGAAGGAGGGAATCAACTACAACGAGATTTTCTCACCGGTCGTGAAGTATAACTCAATTCATCTAGCTTTGGTTGCCCATTATGACTTGAGGCTTCATCAGCTTGATGTCAATACTACATTCTTACATGGTGAACTTGAAGAGGTGATCTTCATGAATTAGCCAGAGGGTTTCTTATTGAAGGAATAGAAGATCAGTTTTGTCAATTGAAGAAATCTTTGTATGGTTTGAACAGTTCCCACGACAGTGGTACAAGAGATTTGATGTGTTCATGATTACTAAAGGTTTCTCAAGAAGTACATTTGATAGTTGCATGTATCACATGACGGTATCTGGTACTTCAAATATTTATTTATTGTTATATATTGATGCTACGCTTATTGTTGTTAATAGTATGACAGAGATAAATAATTTGAAAAAACTGCTAAGTAATTAGTTTGATATGAAAGATTTAGGTGAAGCTAAGAAAATCCTTGGAATGGAGATTCACAGGAAGAACGGTGAGGTACATCTTTCAGAGAAGAAGTATATTGAGAAGATACTTCAGAGGTTTGACATGGATAAATGTAAACCCGTTACTTTACCGTTAGCACAACATTTTAGACTTTCTTCTTTGATGGCACCGCAATCAAAGGAAGATGTGGAGTACATGTCAAAAGTTTCTTATTGTAATGCAGTTGGTAGCATTATGTATCCTATGGTTTGCATGATATTGCTCAAGTAATGAGTGTGGTAAGTCGATTCATGTCTAATCCAGGTAAGACACATTGGGAAACAATTAAGTGGATATTGAGGTATCTTAAAGATTCTTCGAATGTTGGTCTAACTTTTTGTAGGATGAGAAATGAAAGCTTCTCGGCCCTTGGTTATGTGGATTCTAACTTTGCAGGTGATCTTGATAGAATGAGATCAACAACGGGCTATATCTTTACTCTTGCAGGTAGTGCCATAAGCGGAAAGACAACTCTCCAGTCTATAGTTTCTTTGTCAACAACAGAAGCTGAATATATGGCAGCAACAGAAGCAGTAAAGGAGGTTATATGGTTGAATGGTTTGGTGTCAAAATTGAGTAGGGTTCAACATGAACCAACTCTAAAATGTGATAGCCAGTGTGCTATTCACTTGATAAAAAATCAGAGATTTCATGATCACACCAAACACATTGATAAGAGATTTCATTTTATTCGTGATGTTGTTGAACAAAGCACAATTAAGGTCTTGAAGGTTGACACAAAGAACAACACAGTGGATATGTTAACCGAGGTGGTTCCTCTTGTCAAGTTCAGTCATTGTATGAATTTTGCAGGAGTTTGAATCAACTGATGGGTCGGGATGGAGAACGGCAGGGCAAGGTAGAGCTACTAGTATGTACAAGGTTTCGGTTAGTGTCTCTTGTTTCCTACACGGAGTTAGCTCACGTAGGCTTAGAGACATTGGACTGAATGACGTTCATATGGAAGTTCGAAATTTATCTCAAGGTGGAGATTGTGAAGTTGAGAAGATATTTAAGTCAATTCCTACTCAAAAGCGGAATGAAATAAAAGGAATTTTTTTTATTAGCTTTCGAGTGTTATTGAGATTTAGATCCTTTCTAGGAAATACTTAGACCTAGTAGTATAGTATAAATACAAGCTAGCTAAGATTTATTAAAGTGTACAAAAATTAGAACCTAAGTGTATTCCATCTTGTAACTTACTTTCTCCCCTGATAATAATAAAATGCCGGCCGTTCTCTGTGAACTAGGATCACATAGATCCGAACCACGATAATTACTATGTTTTTATCGTTTCCGCACTAACATTATGAAAAAGGAATGTTACATCAGATTATAAATTAATATCACAAGAACCTCTCTTATTACGTATAGGTCTACATATAGATGAAAAATAGATACCTAAGAAAATAAATGGATTTTAGGAGAGCTCAATTGTATAAGCTTTCCCCAATAATTCAATAAAGAATATAATATATATATATATATATATATATATATATATATATATATATATATATATATATATATATAGAGAGAGAGAGAGAGAGAGAGAGTATAATTTCTAATGTTGTTATTATTATTATTATTATTATTATTTAACCTGTAATTATAGATCAGTTACTATTAATATCATAAAAATTGCGTATAATTACCTTAAGTAATATGATTGTATAACTATATATGCCGTTCTATAATGTCAATATATATAACTTAAATTCATAAATTAAAAAATGGTTAATGAAACATCTATATTATTTTAAAAGCATGAATATAAATGTTGGTTGATCAAAATATTCTTTAAATATTGAACGACTTTATTACCCTTCAAATTTAAATTTTCTCTTTAACATTAATTACCAAAAACGTAAAAGTGTACAATTGTTATAGAGTCCAAGTTCATGTAAATTAAACTAGACCCTTCAAATTAGGACTCCTAATCTCATTAGTTGGTTATTCAAAGAGGTCGCCAGTTTGATGTATGTTGGGGGTGTATATCCTATTTAGTCTAGAATTCCAATTTGTCATGGCTTTAAATATTTGTTTATAACTTGGATATTAAGAGACGATTTTTTTGCGGGCATTTATTTGTTAGAAAATAGGAAAGAAGGTGTCAAGGTATTTTTTTTTTTGAGCTCACTATACATGATAATCTCAAACTTCAATATTTTTCTGTCGAGCTTCCCAATTAATTGGCTCTTTTAATTACTCTTACAAATATTTTTATCTTTGTGTTTTCAGGTGAACCAACTAAATTTCTTGATAGAGATGATTGTTGCCGCTCTTGATTACTAGGTGATTTTATTTTAATTACTATCTTCAGAGATTACTTGGCATCTTAAAAATAAAAATTATACTAATTAATTGTTATTGGGAAAGAGATATATTTTATTGTTTGTCATAATCAAGTTTCCAGTTTTGTTTGCTAACCCATGGTGAGAAGAGTATGAATTATCCAGGCTGCAGCTTTTACTTTGATGCCCGGAAGTATCACTTATGTTTCTCAATGTCTAATTCTCTTTTAAGAGGGAGAGTTTTATATGGAGTTTTCTCAAGTTGAATGACTAGAGATTAATCAGATGCTTAAGTTTATGTATCCAAGATTCTTTTCAAGCACATGAGTATGAAGAAATCATATGCTATCTAAATATATACATATACAAAGATACTCTCTTACGTTTGGTTTGAGTAAATTTGTGTTCTAACATGCATGTATTGTACATTTTATTGTTATTTCTATATATTACATCTTTGGACTATTATCACCAAACTATTCAAGAGAAGACGTTATGAAAAGGAGATGCACTACGTATGATAGTGGTTCAACGGTGGTGACACTAAAATTATTTTTAATTTGTTGGAAAATCTACTAAATTCATACTTAGAGAATACAATTAATTTTTCTTATCAGGAGCCGCATGTATTCTAAGTGGATTTTCTATTTGAATTGATAGGTAAGAGTTTTGATGAATACTGAAGTAGAAAATCTTATAATTCTCCTATCATTAGTATCAATATAGAAGAAGGAATTTTAAAATGCAGAGCGATGGACTTTGAGAAGCAGCATATGATTAAGTTCTGCCTTGGAAGAATAATCTTTTAATTTTATCCAATTCTTTTAGGGTATACATATGTTTTGTAGAACAGTACATGAAGTTCGTGGCAAAATAACGTTAGACTATATTTGGAGTAACATGCTTTCTCACACAAATGATGTCGATAACAAGAGTTTTGATCATGACAAAACAATTAAAATGTCAAAAGTCAATATACACCAAAAACACAACTACAAAGAAGTATAAATTCAATTTGTTGGAAACTACTAAAAATAGAATTTAGTGACGGACAAATTATTAGCTAAATTATAAAATTCGTCGCTCATTCTATTTAACGATTGACAAAGCTTATAGTTAAACAACAAAATTCGTTAGCTACGAGCAATTTAACGATCAATTAGCGATAAAATTTATAGTTAATTTTAGTTTTTTATAGATGTCTGTAAAAATAATTGAGTAAACATCTTCGTGCAACAGAGTTGGTTGACTAAAATATTCTTCAAATATTAAATGACTTTTATACCTTCTAAAACTAAAAAATTTCTCTATGGAAGCAATTTCATGTTAGACAAAATTGTAATATTTGTAATTCAAAACTGTCTTATATTAGAATTTTGAAGGTATAATGATTCGTGTAAAATTGGGATCCTCTCTTTCCGTTTGGTAAGATATTAGTTTCTTATTATTATTGTAAGTACGCAGTTTATAGTATTTTGATGCAAGATATATTGGTGCAACGCTCGAACATAGAGACTAATTTTCTTAAAATGAATTAAGGTGGTGTGATCTATAACAAAAGTGGTCCTTTATGTTTGGGATAGATTCCAAATGGTCCCTTGGATATACTCTTGAGTATCTTTGATCCTCTAGATTTGCAAAATTAAGCACTTTTGATCTTTGTCAAATTTAACAAATTTTGTTTGTTAGATATTATGAGAGTTGTGAAAAAAAATATTTCACCATAAATACTAGGAAAATCCTGTTAGATTTCAAACACTCGAACAAAAAAATTGGATCATACACCTAAATTCAATATTTTAAAAAATGAGTAATAGAAAGCACACTTCAAAAACAGCATCAAACTCCATAAATAAATTGGAAAAAAGAAAGCAAATATGACAAAAATTATACCTCTCGATGTGAGTTCATCTTAAACCTTTTGTTTTTTAAAATTAACAATTAGAATTTGTTAAACATTTTATGAAGAAAAAAGATGCTATTTTTAAATTTTAAATGATCAATATATATAAAGATCCTTTTGGACTAACTCCGGAAAAAAAAAAGAACATAAAAGACCATATTTGTCATTTTCAATCTTCTTGATTCATTTGATCATGAAGATAACACACACAACATATGGAGGGATTTCCGTGAACATTTTGAATTTTGTTTTTGTCCTTTCCATTTTGTTTGTTTGCTATTTTATACAATTTTTGTTTAAATTGAAGATCCACATGCACGACTAGCTTTAGGCCCTAAAGAATTAAAAAAAATCAACCAATTGACTTTTTGTTTGCCTATTTTATAATGGAGGAAACAAATTAATATATTTTTAAAATATTGGTATCTATTTTACAAAAAATATCAAAATATTCGTGCATGTAATGGCACAATGCTCAATATGAATAGAAGTCTCTATCCCTGATTTAAGCAGCTAGTCTATATATCCCACTTTCTTATATACAGATTCTCATTTTTTTAATTAGATCCTTCTACTATGTATACTTTATTTTTATTTTTATTTTTTTTGTTTTTCATCAAGTGTTCGGTTGATATCCGCATTGAAATCTGACTATATTTAAATTTGCGTTGTGTAGGACCCATTTGAGAAAATAGCTATCTATCATGAATTTTTCCATACGCAGAGCTCGAATCTCTGATTAAGAGAGGAACAGCTTCGTCCGCTGCATCATACTTTATTTGTTTCTTGTTTATTCCTTGACATGTACACTTCAATTGCCTTTCTATTTTCTTCATTTATCTTTCTTTTTATTTCTTTTTATTTCTTTTATTCTCTCAAGAAATTGTTTTTTCTGTTTGATTTGGGAGAATGAGGGTTGGTAAGTCAAGACCACTACAAACATAGGATATTGTACGAGCAATATCGATCTATATCCACAATTTCACCTGTGCGTTAGTTTAGGTTTGGGGAGAAAAGTGTTAGCTTTACTTCTTGACTCGAATTGATTATTATAACATCCGAAATATTCGAACTATTAACACGTGTGTACCACTATTGAATTTATCATATTTAGGGTATGTAATTATGGTAGAACTAAAATCCATGTTGTATAGAGTGGAAGTATATTTATGTCCTAGAGACAATCTGTATTAGGACAAATTTACTTTATACACATTTATATTATTATTAATGGAGATTAATATTTTGGCATTTGCAATTATTGAATTATTATTTGATTGTTTATAATTATTCATTAATGTGCATCCCTTGAGCTTACGTTGTCATTAATAAAGTGAGATATTAATGATAGAGCGTAACTCTTAAAATAGCATCGACTAATGATCATCGAGAATGAGTTATCGATGATATGTGATAAGTCGACATGTGGTCTGCATCACATCCTTAGAGGATGTAGTATGTCTCACATGCTACGAGTAATGGTTACTCGTGATGGACACATGGATACTTTGGAAGTATTGATATACCCTGCTGATATAATGTTTGTTATACTTGTCTAAAGTATGATCAGCGTGTGGGAGATAGAGTCCTTAGACTTGAGGTCAATACGCGCCTTGTCTACAAAGTAATGTACTTGATCCTGTCCTAAGCTCAAATGCCTTATAGGTTGAGATACGGCTTGTTTTGGGTACATTACGATGTGGATTGAATGTGGTAGTTGAACCAAAATTAGGATTCATTCCTCGGATGTATATTCGAGAGAACACTCGGATTCTCAGTGATATTAGTTTAACTAAGTCGTTGGCCAACGCAGTAGACATATTTAGAATATGGTCTAGTTGTCAACTAATATAGATGAGATACAATGATTAAGCCATTTGGATAGACACTTGACAAATCCTAAGTTTGATCGGGTGTATCGTGAATGAAAGGATTTTATCTTGCCACATAAAGGTTAAGTTTACTGGATTCGTGTAAACGTACTTCACATATTGAGTTCGTCTTCCGGCGCCGTCTAGGAGTTCCGTGTAGACCTTAATTTGATTAATGTCGATATGAGAAGGTATGTAGGGTCACACTATGTCGATTATCCGTTTCGATCTAAGAATGTATTGAGAGAGTAATTAAAATGTTCGATTTGGAATCGAGACATTTAAATAAATAATGATTATTTTAATTAAGTCAAAATTGGATTTTGGATTTTGGATTTTGGATTTAATTAAGAATGCATGAAAAATAAAGTCGAGCGCCGCGGCGCCCATACCCTAGGGCCACGGCGCCTCTACCTCGATTTTTGGGCCAGGCCCAAGGTCAAACCCTAATTCAGTTTTGACCTATTTTTCAACTATAAATAGAGGCATTCACCTCATTATTCAACACACCAATTCTGAAAAATATTCTAAGCCTTAGAGACTTAGAATCAAATACTCTCGAACCTCTGCCGGATTTTCTAGCTTTCCGAAAGAGAAGTACATTGAAGCTTGGAGCTTGCAATCGGAAGGGCAACCGCGTGTGCACCTTATAGTAGATAAAGATTCCAGATAATAATAATTTGTAAGTAAATGTTTTATGTTACAAGTTTCATTGTTGTATAACTATACCAGAATTATTATTGGGGTAAGTAAGAAACAAAACTTTTAAACTTCCGGTGTGCCTTACTTATGTGTTTTGAACCCAACAAAATCCTAAATAGAGATTCCACATTGTACACCTATATATATTTTGTATTAATGAGAAAGGCTCCCCAAGGGAGATTAATACAATCTTACATAGTATCAAAGCCAAAGCCTAAATATGGTAAATACAATAGTGGTACACACGTACTAATACTTTCTTCTGTGTCCCATTGTGTCAGAAAGCACATTACTTTCTGCAGCAAGCTTCTGTCTCTTCGGCAGGTTGTCCCGTCTTGTCAAAAAGGAAAAACACCTCACTTCTCTCTATTCCTTTTGTTTTCATCTATCATCCAAAAATAATTAAAAGTTTGTCCTTCACCCGAGAACAAATAAATAGCTTTCTTGACCCGCCAAAAGCCTGATAATGCGTGGTATATGAATCCGGGCGTCACGTCTCATCTCACCAACAATTTCGATAATCTTCCTCAACTGCGCTAGTTACCAACTCTACAATCTATTATGGTCGGTAGTGGTCATCGCATTCCAATTCAAGAATTTGGCCACACCCTTACCCCGCCACCGCATCCACACTTCTTTCTTACAAATGTCCTTTATGCCCCACACATCATCAAAAATCTAATTTCTGTCAGAAAATTTACCACCGATAATTCTGTCTCAATTAATTTTGACCCGTTTGGATTTTTCGTAACGGACCTACGTACCGGGAAACTCCTTACGAGATGCAATAGTGAGGGGGACCTATATCCGTTCCTACCCACATCCGCTGCTAGTGTCACTCCTCCCACCGTTTTAACAACCATATCTCCCTCTACATGACATAGTAGACTTGGTCATCCGAGTTCTCACATTTTTTATTCTCTTAGAAATCGACATTTAATCCAATGCCACAAAGGGAATCGTTCTCATAGTTGCTCCTCGTGTCAGTTAGGAAAACACGTTAGACTACCATTTATGACTTCTTTGAGTACTACTTTCTCTTCCTTTGATATTATTCACGCTGATGTATGGACATCTCACATCACCAGTAACTTAGGCCACAAATACTATCTGGTATTTTTGGATGATTTCTCTCACTTTCTTTGGGTCTATCCACTCAAACTCAAATCTCAAGTGTTCTCCAAATTTGTTGAGTTTCGTACACTGGTTAAAACGCAATTTGAAAAAGACATAAAATCATTTCAACGTGATAATGGTCGTGAGTTTAATAATTCCTTATTTCATAAATTCTGTGCGGCTAACGGCATGGTTTTTTGTTTCTCGTGCCCATATACTCCCCTCAAAATGGTAAAGCCAAAAGAATTCTCCGAATTATTAATAATATGATTCGTACCCTCCTTTTTCATGCGTCTCTCCACCATAATTTTTGGGTATATGCATTAAAAATGGAAGAAAACATTATCAACATTCTACCTACCCGTGCGATTCAAAATAGGACACCCACCGAAATTCTCTACCGTCGAATCCGACCAATTACCACCTTAGAATTTTCTGTTGTCTGTGTTACCCCAATATGACATCCATGACACCTCACAAATTAGCACCACAATCTACTATGTGAGCCTTCCTAGGTTTTCCGTCAAACCATAGGGGGTACTTGTGCTATGAGCTCTCCACCAACAAAATTATAATTTCTCGCCACGTCACATTTGCTGAATATGTCTTCCCATTTGACAACATCTAATAATTCTGAGTCACTGATTACCAATTCCTCGAAGATTTGGACCCATCACCGCTTGTCCAACAAGCATTCCGTCATGCATCCACTGTTCCGGCAGCGGCAGTCGCACCAAATACCATCACCAGAGGCCACCTGCATCAGTCCACCGGTGTACCACTATCACATCCACCTTCGGCTGCCACCACCGGCAATCGGCACAGCTTCTTTGTCCCACCGTCGTCTCTGCCTCAGTCTACATTGTCACCGACTTCCACCACCTTTGTCAGTCGGCACTCCATCACTGTCAACACCAACAGTCACCGGAACCCCTATCGCCCAACCACTATGTATCCGCCTCCAGTACACACAGGAGCCGACCCTCCACTGCAACACCCTTCCTCCGACTCACCCCCAGTCACAAGTAACCTGAACTGACCTAAACACCAGTTCGGCCCCAACCCACCACCGTCGCCATATCTGACTTCACCCACCACAGATCTGCCTAGATCATCGTCACCACCACAATCACTGTCATATCCAGAAATTCCACACCCGACACCAGTTCTCATTCCCCACCCTTTTCGTCGATTGGTTCCCAGAAACAGCAACCACTACCAAATACCGAAAGTACCCCAGCACCCTTGCACCATATGGAAACCTGTGCCCAACACGGGATTTCAAACCCAAAGTTTAATTTAACCTAGCTACACAAATCATATCCCCAATTCTCAAAAGCCCAAAATTAGCCAAATTTGACCTAAATTGTAATACGGCCATGTGTGAGGAGTTTAATGCTTTAACAAAATAGCACACTTGGGATTTGGTTCCTCGACCGGAGGGGGTGAATGTGATCTGGTGGATGTGGCTTTTTCATCACAAGTACATAGACAATGGTGATCTAGAGAGGTGTAAGGCTGACTTGTGGCTAATAGCACAAATTAGCATGAGGGTATTGATTATTGTGAGACATTCAGTCCGGTTGTTAAATCGACTACTATTCGCACAGTTCTAAGTATAACCATGGGCAGGAATTGGCCTATTCATCAGCTTGATGTGAAAAATGTGTTTCTACACGGGGATTTGAAAGAAACGGTTTATATGCATCAACCTCCTGGTTTTGTCCATCCAGCAGCCCCTCTGTATGTATGTCGTCTCCGTAAGTCACCCTATGGCTTGAAACATGCCCCTAGAGCGTCGCTTTGCATAGTATATCATCCAGATTGGGTTTGTGTGCAGCAAGTGTGACAATTCTCTATTTATTTTTCATAGAGGTCATAGCATTGCATATTTATTATTGTATGTTAATGATATTGTACTCATTTTCTCCTCTGATTTGTTAAAAAATGAGATCATTACGCTGCTCAAAACAGAATTTTCTATGACTGACTTGGGGAAGTTGAGCTATTTTTCGGAGATTTCTATGACTCGATCTGCAGATACTATATTTCTTTGTCAGCATAAGTATGCAGATGAGATTGTATACAAGACTAAAATGTCAAATTGCAAGATCATGACTGCTCCAGTTGACTCTAAATCAAAGCTTAGTGCTTTGGATGGTGATCTAGTGTCATATCCTACTCTTTACAAGAGTCTTGCAGGTGCACTACAATACATCACTTTCATCAGGCCTGATATTGCTTATGCTGTTCTGCAAGTATGCTTATTTATGTATGCCCCCAGGGAGCCTCACTTTACTGCCCTCAAACGTATCATTCGATATGTTAAGGGCACACTTGATTATGGTTTGCATTTATATCCCTCCGCACCGAACAGGTTGTTGTCATATACGAATGTTGATTGGGCAGGTTTTCCGGACACACGACGCTCCACCTCAGGCTACTGTGTGTTCTTAGGAGATAATCTTATTTCTTGGTCCACCAAGAGGCAACCCATATGATCCCGTTCGAGTGCAGAAGCAGAATACAGAGGCATTGCTAATGTTGTTGATGAGATATGTTGGTTCTGAAACCTTCTTTTGGAGTTTCAGTGTCAATTACGTAAGGCTTCTTTGGTTTATTGTAATAATATATCCGTCATATATCTATCTCATAATCCGGTTCAACATCAGCGAACCAAGCACATTGAGATGTACATCCACTTTGTTCGTGAGAAGGTTGCTCTCGGCCATGTCAGGATATTGCATGTGCCTTCTTCATATTAGTATGCTGATATATTCACCAAGGGCCTTCCTAGACAGTTATTCCTCGACTTTAAATCTAGTCTTAGCATCCGGCCTCCTCCCGCTCCGACTAAGGGGGTGTATTAGCACATGTGTACCACTATTGTATTTACCATATTTAGGGTTATGTAATTATGGTAGAACTAGGATCCCTGTTGTATAGGGATTCCACATTGTACACCTATATATATTTTGTATTAATGAGAAAGGCTCCCCAAGGGAGATTAATACAATCTTACACGAACTACAGATAGAGGAGGCAAATGGGTGGTGGGATCAACTTCTTGGGAGCCAAAATAGGTTAAATTAAGTAAACTAAGTCATAATTCAACCCGCCCTATGTTTACTTGAGTCAAAATAAATTTGGTCAAGATAGCTCAAATAACAGATCATAATTCAATCTCTCCTAATTTTTTTGTTTTGTTTCTTTTTAGCTAATGGGGTGGTAACTCAATATGTCACCAACACAGAATTTTGTACAAGCAGGGTCGACCTAGAGCCTATTTGGATTGACTTATTTTAAGTGTTTTTACGTTAAAATAGCTTATAAGTCCTTTTGTGGTATTTGAGTAAAATAAAAAAAATATTTTTAAGCACTCATTTTAAAGCCAAAATAAGGCAAAAGCTATAAGCTAGAATTTCTAATTTATGTCTTTTGACTTATAATTCAAAAGTCACGAGCCCATCCAAACGGGCTCATATAGCAACAATTTGACTTGTACACTAGGCGTGGTAGCTTTACATCTTGACTCAAATTGATTTTTACTTAGTATTATTTTCCAAGCGGACTCAGCTTATTATATATACACATTATTTTTTATAAAAATATTAAGCATATATTTGTTTGTATTAAGTTTTCGTAAGGCGATTCCAATAATACCACTTGATTGAAGGCTCAATATCTACTACTCCTAAGTGGTTGACCAGAGACAGGAAAGGCCAAACAAGTACATGCAGTGTAGTTTTCTTTCTTAGAAAATATCTTTTTTCTTAGTATAAAATTTGGCACTTTATTATTATGAATTTCTTTTTTTTGTAAGATTATGAAGTTCTTTGTAATGGCATTGTCCCCTTCTTTAATTTCCATGACAGCATGACTCTATTTGTCACAAATTATAATTGACACTTTGCTATTTGGGGACCATTAATTTATTTTTAAATTGACCCAGAGGAAAAGGACTTGTACTTTCTTACTAATACAAAAGTAAGTTTTTGTTTCCTTTCATAAAATAATAAGCATTATGTGGTGCTAAGTAGTGCTGATGACATATTTTCTTAGTACAAAGATAAAATATTTTCATTTAGGGTAGTTTGAAAGTGATATTCTTCTTATATTTTAAAGAAGGAATAGCATTTTTGGTCCTTCATTTATAAGTAAATCCTGATTATAGTCCTTATGATATATGAATCAATATATTTAACCTTCGATTGAATGTTTTTGGTCCCTTTATGTAGAACACATGTTATATTTGAACTAGTTTTAGAAGTATATTACCTTAAATAAGGAGTAACAATATAATTTTAATTTAACACATGATAATTAAACAGTGAAACGATTAATAGTTCTGAAAATTTGTGAATATTCATAAGAAGGGATTAGAAGTGCAAATATCAAGTAATAGAAGGTTAAAAAGGATTAAAATTAAAATTTATTAATAACGGAGGGACCAAATATTAATCCTGTTTTGAAACGTCAAAACGTTCTTCCAACAAGGATGAAATCATATTAATATTTCTGCAATTCTATTGTTTACTATAGAATGTAATACGAAACTAAAGGGACTGAATGTTTCTTTAGTATATTAGTTGTCTCTTTCTGTCTACTATTAAGTAACTTTCTTAGTCTCAAATTTCAATAAGTTGATAAAAGAGTTTAATTTTCTATTTATGAATGAAAAAGAAAAACTCTGAATGTTAACAGTATAAGTCATTTTCATTTTGCTCATTCACCATGCGATGGCACAGACTTTTTCAACAAAAAAAGTCATTTTCATTCGCTCAAATATAATTTCGCCAAGTAAATATAAATTGAAAAACTACGTGTTCATATATAGAGCTATAGTTAAAATTATTAGAAGGAAGACATGGGCTTATTAAAATTTCAACTTTTGCTTTTAATCTAACTTCACTTACTCATGTTCTTCTTAAGGGAATATGTAAGTTTATCGATACCACCAATAATTGTGATGGATGCATAGGAGTTCTCCACTTTTAATGAGAAGTCTCGAGTTTGAATCATGATATGGAAAAAATCTTAGTTGGGACTTGGGAGGGTTCCTCTCATGCATAGCGAATCCAAATTAGTCGGAGCTTCAATGCGGGTACTAGACACACGGTAAAAAACAAAAAATTCTTTTACTTCCCTGTATAGACAGGAAAGTCCAAGTAATGATGGAGGCAGGACTGTTACAAAGGAGAGATTCGACTATACCCCCTTTCGCTTTGTATATATACAGTACGTATAATTTTCTGATGAAGAAAGTTTATCTGGAGTATTCAGAACTCTCTTCTGCCTCTCTAGCTCTGATTAAGTCCAAGGTAATATATGTTGGAAATTTACTAATGTCAAATTAAGTTTATCTAATTATTTATGACTCGAACAGTTGGGGCCCCGCACGTCGGAAATATCATTTCCACACACGTGCAATCTTAGTGCCAAGTATCATAAATTTCGTTAATGAAAGAGATATTGGTACGTAAGTGAAATGTTTGAGACATAGAATGATGTACGGTTATTTGCTAAATAACAAGTGTTCCACGTTGGTAAACGAAGGAAGGATTGTGCGAAGTGTAAGATAGTACGGGTTGAAAAAGGGCCACGGAGCCGAGAAGGGTTGTGGCACTTCCCGGACTAGGCTGTCGCGTCGGAGCGCCGTGGCGCCTGATTGGCAGTGAGCATCGTGAGTTTCTAGCTGAATTAGCGTCGCGGCGCTAATGTGTCAGAGACGCGGTGCTTCATTGGCAATGACTGCTAGACGGAATCCCAAAGGTTTGGCTGTTGAGGTGGTTTCAATGGCATTGAATCCACCCAATAATGGTCATTACTTGGACCATTATGTTCCTGCATTACTTGGGGGTTAAATGTCATCCATTACATGACAATTAAATGTCATTATGGGGCATTTGAAAGGCCATCTTGCACACCTATAAATTGAGGCCTTTGGGTCAATTCTATAGTTGAACAGAAATGAACTTATGAACATACTTACAAGTTAACAACACCACAAAGAGATCAGTTTTCCTGATAAGCAATCCTTCTCTTAGCAATCTTCATTATTCGTGTTCTTTGCTGGGATCATTTGTGTAGGCTTTGGACATTGATAGTTTGTTCTTTCATCTTGGGAGACTATTTTCCACACTTCCGTAAAGCCTATATACGGAGGCAATCTTGTCTTAAAGACAGAGAGACATCTCTCGACTCAGCCGGTGGTGTTGGGATTATCTAATTGGCTGCTAAGTGTTTCAGGTGTGAACTTGAATCTCAAAGGACTATAACCGTTCGGATTCTCAGCTGTTCTACAATCCACAAGTGTAGCAGTTCATGTTCTTGTATTTCTGAATACAAGATCCAGATTTGAAGTTCCAATTCAAGATCAACAGATTGACAACTTGTTGTTGTAATCTTTATTGTTTATCCTTTCGATCATTGTAATAGTTATTTACTATTCCCGTACGTGCTTTACATATCCAACAAGATATAAGGCGGTGCTATCTAGACCTTTATTTCTTTCAAATAAATGGTCGCATTCTATAGAAGTGTTAACTAAATTGTTTAAATCTTCACTTAAGTCTATATATATATATATATATATATATATATATATATATATATATATATTAATGCCCAAACAAACTTATGTGTTTGTCAAGTCTTTCATCATATGATTTTTCTTGAGAAATATGAGATCGCTCACCTTTAATAATCGTGTTGTTCGTTATTTTCATTAATGGTGTACAATTGAAGAAATAAGAGTCTGGTAAAAACTCGAATCATGTACATTTAATTCTCCAAATAATAACTTTATCATTGACATATCGCTCAATGCTCGAGAATAAATAGGTTTAAAATAATAATTATAATAATTTGGAATCCACCCTACACTACTTTTTAGTTAGATTGAAATGGTAAGGGTAAAAATGATCTATAACTTCACAAAATATATGTGGAAAGAAAATGTTAAGAGTCTCACGTCAGTAATGGAATGTAAAGAATAGATCTTGGGCCTAACTTAACCCCAAAAATTAGCTTGTAGGGTGAGGATTGTTCAAGTCCATATAAGGAGTCCATGTTTCCATTCCATATCCGATGTGGGGCTCTTAACACTCCCCCGCACGCCCAGACCTTGTTAACTGGAGTGTGGATAATATAATTTGGAGGCACCGAACAACGAATTGGAATGAGTCTGACTCTGATATCATGTAAAGAAATGGTACTTGGGCCTAACTCAACCCCAAAAGCTAGCTTGTAGGGTGATGATTGTCCAAGTCCATATAAGGAGTCCATGTTCTCATTGCATTACCGATGTGAGACTCTTAACAGAAAAAACACAAAAGTCAAATGTATGAGTGACATATAGAGGGAAAGTGAGATTATCCTCATTGTAATATCCAAATTCACCTGCCATTTAACAAACCCTTTTGTCTCAAGTGATTATATGGTCAAAAGTTCTTGAAAATGTGATCACTACCTAACCTAATAAATTATTTATTAAATAAATAATACTTATATAATATTTTTAGATTTTGATATGACTAAGCTAAGAAAACACTCAATGTCACACTCCTTATATTAACTTTCCCATGTGCATGTGCATGCAGAGGTTTTTCGTTTACTTAATTAATCGTCCCTACATTGAAACGACTACCTTTGATTTGGAGGACGGCCATCTTGACAAGTATGACTATACTTACTTATATCATCAGTGTTATTTGGATGAGGTTGCATATATTTTAATTATTCACCGAATATTTAGTGCTCTTTACTAGTGTTTGTTGACGTATCGGGTAACTTTGTCAATCATAGATTAGGCAGATCAAAGGAGGAGTAGAGTAGAAGGTATGGATACGGTGGAACTCAGTATTTTTGGTCTAAATTGTGTATTTTTTTCTCAAAGAATTTATTTAATAGGTACAAATTATTAATTTATAACTCAGTAATTCAAAAGAGCTAAAATTCAATATTTATATAAACTTCAAATGTTGATTCCGCCTGTAAGGCATATGAAAAGAAAATACCAAATAGTTTTGTCGCCGCTGAAATTTTGAATCTAATTCAATTATATGTGTAGAATTTAGCCAAAATAAATACCTATTGTGGAGCTTGCTGACATTTTTCCACATTGTTCGAATCTCAAACAATAATAAAAAAAGATCAATTTATTTATTGAATTTAGTAAAATAAACTTAACGACATAAAACGGTCACCTTCTTCCTAGCTCCATTGACTTGATGCAATTATAAGTCATGTGTATGCCTTTCTTTGATATTGCATGTCAAAATAATACTTTAGTTTGCCATAAAACTAGCTGATTGATTGAATCAAAGTCAATGGAGTGTCACCTTCTACGTTGCTTGATTATTACTGTAGAATTTATTTTGTACGCAGTGTCAGTATGGCAAATAACAAAATATTTATATTATCAAATCACTTCAATAATTAAAATTAAACTTATTTAATAAATTTTAATCATTATAAATATAACAATTAATGTATTATAATAGGTTATAGTGACAATGGAAAAGATCTACATGGTTAGTATATATAATTTAATTTGTTTACATATGAGAGTTATGCGTAACTTCTTCCAAGTACAAGTGAGCTTATTTATTGTGTCGTGAAACTGCATGCTATTATTTTAGAATTTCACTTGTAAAATTTGAACTCCATAATATATTAATTATTTTTCAATTACAATGGCTGAAAAATTGCTGTTTGTAGATTATTATTTTTCCCTGGTTCAATATCCTTAGGAAAGTTAGCAGAATATTAACTAAGGCCCAATAAAACTCAAATATCATTTTCTTTGTGCGGATTGTCCCTCAAACGCAATGGTCTTTGATTTCCCCCCTTCATATTTGTGGTCTTTAATTTCTGCCCATGCTATTTATTTTATAAAAATATCTAGATCTACTTCGCAAGGCATAATCTCTATAATATTTTTTTCTTCGAAAACTGAATTGTTGCCTCACGCGGCATAAATTATATAAGAATTAAGTTATGCGGCATGGTTTTATAGTAATTTTTAAAATATGTTGAGTGTTGAAAATTATGCCTTATCCGACATAATTTATGTGGATGTTATGATAGATATGTTGAAACTAAACGCTAATTATGTCCGCCGAAATATAAAATTATGTCTTTTTTCATATTATGTTGAGTGTTAACAGTTATAGCGGATTCGCCATAATTTGTGGGTTGTGTATGATACATATGCCGAAGATAAACACTAATTATGCCGAGAAAAATTCTAATTAAGCCGCGCCCAAATAATAAAGGGAAAAAATTAAAGACCATCCCAAAAGAGGACATTTGTGCGAATGGCCCCTCAAATATTAGGGAAGAATTCAGTTTTATGGCCCATGAATCAATGGATTGGAATGATCAGCCCAATAAAACCTGTTTTGATTAGAGAACTTTACATAATTAAGCAATGTTAGGAAACACATTACATATTTTTAACATAAAGATTGATATGTCAAAAGTATCCAAACAAAAAACTTAGAAAAAGACGTGCATATCCTACCAGAAACGTAACCTTCCCCTTTTTTTCTCAATCACTCCCTAAAAAAACGCTGGGAAATAATTGGAGAGTCCTTTTCTTTCCCTTTTCTAGTATTTTCTTCTTATCTTGATAAAATTCTTTTTTTCTTTTTCCTTTTTGAAATTCAAATTTTGATATTACACATTATTTTAACATACTACACATAGTAGCGGTATAAATCAAGTATAAATATATTGTATGTATATTATATTTATGTATGATATTTTTCGATTAGACGGGATATGGTGCAGGTGCAACTTACTGAGAACATGACCTTAGATAGGGGTGTGGAGGACACAAATTATGGTAGTAGGTAGTCGAGCTAGACCTTACTTACGCTTACAAACTGGTAGCTGTAGTATTATTATTGTAGGTCCGCTTAACCTATCATACTAGTAGGCGCAATATTGCTTTATAGTCCCTCGTCGTTTGATTTCTGATGATATGTGTTCTCTAGTGTACTTTGTTTATCTTATTTACATGCGTTAGCTACTGCGTCTTTTTTCAGAATGCGCTATCATAGCTTATTCGCTTTTAATACCAACATTTTCATACTGCTTTAAATTTCTTGTCTGGATCTGACCGTTTCTCTTGCTTTGCTTGTGCTTGTGCTTTGTCTTGAGTCGATGTTATCTCGAAAACAGTCGCTCTACCTACCAAGGTAGAGGTAAAGTCTGCGTACACTCTACCCTCCCCAGATCCCACGTTGTGGATTTCACTGGGTAGGTTGTTGTTGTTGTTTGTATGATATGTTTTGATTATTTATTTATATTATATTATATTTATACAATTCATTATTTGATATAGTATGCATTTACCAGTGTATAATAATTGGAACAAAATTGATCAAGTTAGATGAAAAAATTCAGAAAAAAATTAAACATATATAAAAAGTTTAATGTATGTGAAATTTTTTATATATAAGTATATTATAAATCATTATATATGTGACATACTTAGGAATGATATTGATATTATATGAAATTTATAGTATTGAAAAAATATATTTGACATTCTCAGAAAAGATACTAATATAATATTAAAAATTGTATGTAAATATACATATATTTTATCAAATATATAATATTTAAAACAAGAAGAATTATAATTAAAAGAAGAAAGGTATACAAGTGCGAGAATAAGGGAATGGATATTATAGGAGAGAGAAGTTGAAATTGAGATGAAAGGTATAAATAAGAGTCCCTAATTTTGTGGGATCTCATTTAATTATTTATTTGATTCATAACTGTGCAGATTTTATGCATATGCTAAAAGTGTTATAAATTATGCTAAATATGAAAAGATGCAAAAATAATGTCATTTATGTAACTAATTATATAAATATGTTGTACAAAGTAAAAATCTCTTTTGATTACTTGGAAGAATAGTTAGCAGTTGGTCTATGGGCCCATAATACGAAGAGGGCCCATTAACACTGGCTAAGTCCGCTTAGTTTTTTTTCCTTTTCCCTCATTGGCACTTTTGTCCCTATTTTGTGCTAGTATTTTTTTTTTGTTCTCATGTTAAATAACTTTTTTCGCGGACATAAGTTTATATTTTCGTATCATAATATCCCACAAGTTATGCTTCATCCCTTTAAAGAACTTATGTTCCGCTAGGCATAAGTTCAATTGCTAAGGACAAAAAATAAAGACCAAGCCATTTGAAGGGGAAAAAAATTAAAGACCAACTCGTTTGAAGATCAAAAGTGCAATTTTTTCCCTTTTGAGTGAGCTCCATTTTAACATTTTAAATGAATTATTTTCAAATCATGAAAAAAAAAAGTGACTTTTCTCAAAATCTTAACGGGTGCATCTAAGAATATGGCCTAACAACCAATGAAATGAGATAAGAATTATGAGAGATTTGAGTTAATTTTCAACAAAGATTACCGTTCAATTTCCAATAGGGAAAATATAAATCTAGGTGATTTCTTTACATCACTCTAAATCTTAGAGAGTAGAGTTTTTTAATACTTGTGCTGGAAGGAGGTTACATGTACCTAACGAAATAGTCGATGTACATTCGACATCAATGATATAAGAAAAAAAAAACTTAATACTTTCACATTGAAACTTTAGTGAGTATGATGGTGATTCCCAATGTTATTGACCAAGACAAAAAAGATAAGAAGTTACTCAACATATGAAATTCTCTCTTACACGACCTTATCTGAAATTCTCCCATATTCCTTATCATAGTTTTTTCTATTTTTCGGTTTGAAGTCGAAATCTTGGTTAATGGTGAAGTATTTCGAATATGTTTCATGCGGCAATTCTCTTGTTAGATCATTTGACAAGTCTAGCTTTTAAAATAAGTAATTACATTCAGTTCTGATCGGTTTATTCGTTGAAATTTTTAGTTCATATGAAAATTCGATGGAAAACGATATCTTGAAAATTTATTTTATCACTTCTTAATTAAAGGTGAAAAGCATGAAGTTAAAGTTCACCCGGAAATTAATGATAAACATTAATGTTCAAACTGTTAATTAGTCAATTGATCTCCATTATTATTTATATGTTTTATTTCACTAAAAGTTTTTACTGTTGGGCCCGGATGACCAAGACGAGCATGCCACAAGGAAGGAGCAAGGGCTGCAAACGCTGACGGCAAGACTTGACTCGATGGACCAGAACCGGGTGTGATAGGATAAAGATCTCCCCTACTATCACACTTCATGAGAGAACTGTCCGTCTTGAAATCCTTCACAGAGAAATCAAAATGATCAAATTCAACAGAAACAGAATTGTCAGTGGTGAATTTACGGACAAACACTAAGTTTTTAATCAATTTGGGGGCATGTAAGGTATTTTTTCAGATAAGGGGTGGACTGGGGGGAGATAAAGTTTTATGACCACAACCCTGAATTGGAATAGAGTTACCATTACCAACAATTATACCACGAGGGTTGCTTAAATTGGAATAAGATAAGAGTACCTTGATAAGATGTCATGTGTGTAGTTGCGCCGGTGTCTATGTACCAATTCGGATCCGATTGCGTCAACCTAAGCATGTGCATTGCAGCCTCAATGTCGGTGTGAGTAGGTGTGGGGCCCACTACCGAGAATGCTTGTGTGGGCTGAGGCCCAAGTAGTCCACCATGCTGCCCCAGCCCAGTGCTGAAACGAGAAGAAGAGGCCTGACTGTTGGGCCTGAATTGAGGTTGTCCAGCCCACTGCCCGTTGGAAGAACCTGGAAAATAGGGGATGTTGGGCCACGACCCACTGCCCCAGCCCCACTGCCATGGACCTCATGGCTGGGACCATTAGAGAGGTGGCCCACTGTTGAATGGACGGGGCCCACTGCCGGAATGTTGTCCGCCGGAACCGCCGCGTTTGCCCCCGCGGTTTTTGCCATTATTCTTACGATTATTTTTGCCGCCACCATGAGCAAGGTTTTGGCCCGAATTATCAACAAAACTTGAAGAATTTCTGGAGGACGTCATCATGACTACAGGGCTTGCACCGGTAGCCGCCTTTTTAGCCAAACCGGCATCTTTCAAAGTAAGCATGGAGCAGGCTTGATAAAAGGCGGGAAGTGGATTACTTTGACGAAGGAGAGTCCCAACGCCATTATAGGACTCAGAAAGGCCGGCAACCAATTGTAGAACCAGATGATTATTTGTCATAGGTGCGCCAACGTTACGGAGTTGGTCTGCCAACTCCTTGAGTTTCTTGCAATATGCAGACACGTTCGGAAATTCTTCCATGCGAACTTGAGAGAATTCCTACTCGAGTGTGACAACACGTGAATGTTGGTTATCTTGGAATATGTCACGCAATCTATTTCAGGTAGTCATAGCCGTAGTGTCCGGCTCAATGATCGTCTGTAAGAGGTCAACTGAAATAGTGGAATAAATTCACTGGAGAACGGTAGCATCAAGAGTAATCCATAACTGAGGATCCTCCGCGGGAATAGGTGCAGCGGGAGAAATTATGTAATGGATGACTTGATGGGAGATAGCGTGAATTTTAAACAATTATGCCCACGTCGCATATTGGACGTTTTTCATCTCAAGAAGAATAGGGATGTTGTTCTTGATGTTAGAAACTGTGAGGGCAGGATGAAAAGTGTTCTTAGACATAACCAAAGAACAAAGGGAGAGGAGGGGAAATTTGGGAAGAGTGGAGGTAAAAAATATCACGAATTCCGGTGAAGGGGGATGGAAATCGAGGCAGTTGTGGTCGAGAAATGGCACAAAAACCGAGAGCAATATTTGGAGAACAAAGGCGGAAGCAAGTTAGACCTAGTCTCTTGATACCATGAAAGAAATAATCCCCTTGATTATTTTCATTAATTGAAAGAGAATATATACAAGTTACATCTTTCCATAATAGGAGAATCATATTCTTATTCTAACTCCAAATCCCTATTCTAGTAGTACAAGACTCCTATCACTATGGTAAGTGTACAAGACTAATTAAGGTAACATTTACACTACAATATTACAACAATATACACAAATAATATACAGCCCGTGATGGGCCAACCCGAGATGGGCTGGTCTACCTTATACCGTGTTCAACCTAAAGGACCCGTGATATACACCATGTATAACAAGTGTATAACACGGATATATACCTTGCTTAACATAATTAATCAAAACAGAACTATAAAAATAAATGTATAGAAGTTGAATCAGACGGACATCATCGTTATAAAAATAAATATATAAAAGTTACTTTTTCCGTTGCGTCCTTTTCAACAAATTACTGGTACTTAATATTTATTAGTATTACCTAAATAAAGTCAGCAAAGCATGATCAGCCAGGATACCATAAATTATTCAGAAGTGTATAATTAAATCCTTTAATAGATTAACTGTTTTATAATTACTATAGATAATAATATAAAAATAAATGATCACCAACACTAAAGATTCTAAAGGAACTGCCCCACATTAGCTCATCAAAAGCCCTTAATCTAGCTTTTGGGTTAGTGTTAAGTGTTAGCAAAGATGATTTATTCCATTGTTAGCAAATAAATTATCATAAGCAATATTTACTTTTATGAGAAAATGGTATATAAAACATAGTGGAGTGCAAATCTCAGTTGATATGAGTTTTTGATAACACTACTTTCGTTTGGTCCCGCTGATTATTTGATCTGGTTCAGCCCAACTCCAAAAGAACTGTAAATGGTAGCATGGAATAGTACATAACTCCTCCAAGGCTATATGAAGGGTTGATCAAGTTTGACTGAACGGATCAACAAGAGTTGTGGTGGAATGTTCAATATTTCTTCATCATTAATCAGGGATTTTGGATTCGAGCTCCGAGTATGGAATCACCTTTGTTAGAAAGCGGTTTACTTTAGTGTGAGACTTTCCTTGCCGAATTCAGAATTAATCGGACCTCAATACAAGTATCTGGGCAGGAAACCAAAAAAGGAATTGATCGAAATAGGAATTGATGAGATCGAATCTCATGTTGTTCTTCAATAGCTTAGTGATAGCGATCCGCCGATGATAGAGCGATCTGTTGTTAATTGATTGATTATAGGTTTGGATAACCTAGTGAACAAGCTGAAAACTTTCTTCACTCTCTAATAAGATAGCTCGGTTTCCAAGATCGGCTCTTTTAACCATTCATATATCCATCTCCTTTGTGCGTCGCCCTAATCGGGGCATGGTAACATTTAACCAAGACGTTGACTTAGTTCATTAGCATTTGGACTTTTGAAAATATTATTTTCAGCATGATCGAATCACTTGTGGGATAAACAATCATCCATCTTTGGACCACATGTTCTATCTAATTGTTTAAGATTTTCTTTATTTTGTATTTGGGCTTAACTTTGTTTAGCCTATAAATAGTAAGTCTTTTTAGATTAGGATGTAATTTATTGTGTTTGGATAAAGAATTCTCTTTTACTTTTTTTTTAGAACCTTATCTGGATTGTAAGATTGTATTAATCTCCATTTGAGAGTCTTTGTCATTAATACAAATATATATAGTGGGTACAATGTGTAATCCTAATACAATAAGGATCATGTATCTACCATAATTATACAACACTAATAATTACAAAATAAATGGAGATTATTTTATAATATTCGCTAATACACCCCCTCAGTCGGAGCGGGAGGAGGCCGGACGCTAAGACTGGATCTGAAGTCTAGGAATAGCTGTCTAGAAAGTTCTTTTGTGAAGATATCCGCATACTGATACGAAGAAGGCACATGCAACATCTTAACATGACCGATATCAACCTTCTCATGAATAAAATGTATATCCATCTCAATGTGTTTGGTTCGCTGATGCTGAACCGGATTGTGAGATAAATGTATCGCGGATATGTTATCACAGTAAACCATAGACGTCTTACGCAGAGGACACTGGAGCTCCACAATAAGGTTTCTAAGCCAGCAGATCTCAACCACAACATTTGCAATGTCTCTATACTTTACTTCTGCACTCGAACGAGATAGAGTGGCTTGCCTCTTGACCGACCAGGAAATGAAATTATCCCCTAAGAACACAAAATAGCCGGAGGTAGAGCATCGTGTGTCCGGATAACCTGCCCAATCTGCACCCGTGTATGATAACAACTTGGTCGGTGCAGAGGGGTATAGATGCAATCTGTAATCAAGTGTGCCTTTGACGTATCGAATAATACGTTTAAGAGTAGTGAAATGAGGCTCCCTTGGGCATGCATAAACATACCTGCTGAACATCATAAGCAATATCAGGCCTGGTGAAAGTAAGATACTGAAGTGCACCGGCAAGACTCTTATACAGCGTGGGGTCGGATACTGGATCACTATTAACAGCACTGAGCTTTGATTTAGAGTCAACTGGAGTAGACACAATCTTGTAGTTCGTCATTTTAGCCCTGTACACAATCTCATATGCATACTTACGCTGACATAGAAATATAATATATGCAGACCTAGTCACTGATATCCCCAAGAAGTAACTTAACTTTCCCAAGTCAGTCATGGTAAATTCAGTTTTAAGCAGTGCAATGATCTCATTTTTCAGTACATCAAATGAGGCAGTAAGTACAATATCATCCACATATAACAATAAATAAGCAATGTTACCACATCGATGAAAAATAAAGAGAGAATTATCACACTTATTTCATACAAACTCAATATGCATAATGTAATTAGCAAAGCGTTCATACCACGCTCTGGGGCCCATTTCAAACCATAAAGTGACTTACAAAGACAACATACATAATAAGGGGCCTCTGGATGGACAAAGTCTGGCGGCTGGTGCATCTAAACAGTTTCTTTCAAGTCCCTATGTAGAAAATCATTCTTCACATTAAGCTCAGAATTGTGTGAATGGTAGCCGATTTAACAACCAGATTGAATGTCTCACCACAATCAATACCCTCTTGCTGATTAGTACCATTGGCCACACGTCTCGCCTTATATCTCTCTAGGTCACCATTATCTCTGTATTTGTGATGAAAAAGCCACATGCATCGGATCACATTCACTCCCCGGTCTAGGAACCAAATCTCAAGTGTGTTATTTCGTTAAAGCATTAAATTCCTCACGCATGGCCGCATTCTAATTTGGGTCTAGTTTGACTAATTTTGGGTTTTTGGAAATTTGGGATATGGTTTGTATGGATAGGTTAAATTGGACTTTGGGTTTGAAAATCCCGTGTTGGGCACGAGTTTCCATATGGTGCGTGGGGCAGGGGCAGATTGGGTAGTTGTGTTTGGTGTTGTGTCAAGGGTAGGAGATGCAATGTGGGTATCAGCATTTGGGAAGAGATGTTCTGGGTGTGTGTTATCATGTGATGAGTCGGTGGTGGTGATGGGTGGCGGTTGGGTAGGGTTGGGGATCTGGTTAGATAGGATTATTGTGGGGTAGTCGATGTCGGGTTCGGTGACGGTGTTAGGTGGGGACTGGAGTGACGGGGTGGCGGAGGGGTTGTGTTGGTCTGGGTACTGGTACTGGTTCGGGTTTCGGGAACTGGTAAAGTGGCAGGGTTGGTTTGGGTGTTTAGATTGATGGCGGCAAGTGGCGGTGACACATTGGTCGTCGGTTGGGTGTGTCGGTGGGTGGTTGAGATGATGACTGAATGTGATAGAGAGACGTCGAACCGATTGTTGGTGGTGGTAGTGGCAATCGGCGATGACCGAGCTTGGTCGGACACACTGCCGGTGGTGGCAGCGGCAGATGGTAGAGACGAAGATGTGGGGGTTGGGGTGGTGGTATGACAGAGTTCGATGAGTATGACGGGGGAGGTTTCAGACTCATCTAGAAAGGTATAGTCTATGTTTCAGAATTGTTGGATGTTTGGAAAAGGAAAGATTGTCTCGTCGAACGTGACGTGAAGAGAGACGTGAATTTGATGAGTGGATAAGTCATAATACAGATAGCCCCTATGATTAGACAGGAAACCTACGAAGACACACAGAGTGGTACGTGGTGCTAATTTGTGAGGGGTAGTGGAGATAAGGTTCGGATAACACGGGCAACCGAAGATCCAAATGTGATCGTAGGAGGGGATCCTACGGTATAGAATTTTGGTGGGGGTCATGTTATGAAGAGTGCTGGTAGGTAAAATATTAAGAATGTATTCTATCATTTTGACTGCATAGATCCAAAAGGATGAAGGGAGAGAGGCATGAAAAGAAGAGTGTGAACCATGTTATTGATGGTACATATGATTCTTTTGGCTTTGCCATTTTGAGGGGAGGTGTGGGGACACAAAAACCGAAAGACCGTGCCCTTGTTTTTGCAAAATTTGTGAAACGTGGAATTATTAAATTCACGACCATTATCACATTGGAAAGATTTGATGACTTTTTCAAATTGATTTTGATAAAAATACGAAATTCAAGAAACTTGGCAAAAACTTCAGACTTGAATTTTAGCGGATAAATCCAAATAAAGTAAGAAAAATCATTTAATAAGACTAGATGATATTTATGACCCAGGGAGCTAGTAATGAGAGATATCCATAAATCAACATGAACAATATCAAAAGGAGAAAATGTAACACTTAGAGATGACTTAAAAAGAAGGTGAACATGTTTGCCTAAGGGGCAAGAAAAATAATGTCGGGCAAGTTTTCCATTATTACAACGAATAAAATTATTGCCTCTAAGAAAATTAAAAACATGAGCTCCTGGGTGTCCAAGCCTATTGTGCCCAGTTGACAGAGAGATAGCAGCAAGGGAGGTGTGTGAGCGGGAACTGACAGCGGAAGTAGATGGGAAAGGGTAGAGGTCCCCCGTGCTATTACATCTCATAAGAGGTGTCTCCGCACGAAGATCCTTCACAGTAAAACCAAAGGGGTCAAAATCAATAGAAATGGAATTGTTACGAGTAAATTTTCAAAAAGATATCAAGTTTTAATGATGTTGGGGGCATACAAGACGTGATTTAGGGAGAAGGGTGGATGAGGCGATTGGGTGTAAGTTGTACCGTAACCCTGAACTAGAATGCGATGACCATTGTCAACCGTAATAAATTGAGGATACTTTAAATGAAATAATTGGGAAAGATTACCGGAGGAGCGGGTGAGATAAGAAGTGGCTTCCGTATCCATGTACCAATTTTTGTTGGGCTGCTGCATATTTAATGTGCTGAAGGCTTGACCAAATTAGTGGGGGCCAGGCCGTGTCCAACCGGTTGTTGCTGGGCCGAGATGAAATGAGCCTGATGAGGCGCTGGGCTTGGCTATCGGGTTCCAGGTGCCGAGCCCTAGAAGCCAGGCTGCCAAGCCTGCGAGTATTGGGTCGCGATTGTGGAAAGCAGGCGAGGAGGTGAGGCCCGATTTCCTTTGCCGACCAACCTTTGGCCGGTCCACCGGAAATGCAGGCGGTGTTGTTGAATTACTGTTGGGCCTTTCCTCCTCTGCCGCGTCCCTTACCCCCTTTTCCGTTACCGCAACCTCTGTCACCGCAGTTGAACCCCCTTTTGATTGTGTTCATCCTGTTTGACACGTCGGGTTTCCTGCAAAAGTAATTGTGAATGTGCTCTGTAGAAACTCGGTAGTGGGTCGACTTGTTGAATCATAGTCGCGAGAGTATCATATTCGCCCTTTGGTAAGCCAGTAACCAATTGTAGGACCATTTTGGTTTCGGAAATAGGTGTCCCCACGTTGGATAATTGGTCCGTAACTAGTTTTAATTATTTACAATACTCGGTCATGTTGGCAAAATTCTCGAGACGTATATTGTTGAACTGCTCCTCCAAATACACGGCACGCGTATGTTTGTTGTCTTGAAATATTTCCTCCAAACGTACTCATAACTCATGAGCCGAGGCACCTGTTTTCATGATTGTGTGAAGCAAATCTTTAGAGATGGTGCCATAAATCGACTGTTTGACAATAGCGTCAAGACGACGCCATGTTGAGTCTGCAACGTCTATAGGGCGAGGGAGAGAGTCGTCAATATGGTCAAGCACGTTGTACGCACATGCGTGAATATGAAAAAGTTCAACCCACGAGGAGTATTGATCATCTTCCTGATCAAGAATTAAGGGAATAAAATTCTTGATATTCGTGACGGTGAATGCCGGATGGAAAGAAGAATTATATGACGTAGGAGGTTGAGGTGGGGGAAGACATGGTAGCCACAAGTAAGGATTACGAGATAGAAAAAAATGAAGAAGAAATTGGGTGTAGCCGTCGGCCTCAGGGGGTGGGGGGCGGCGGATGTAACCAAAAAAATAAGAGGGGTTTATGTGTTTTTAGGGTTTGGCTCTTGATACCATGTAAGATTGTATTAATCTCCCTTGTGGAGTCTTTCTCATTAATACAAATATATATAGTGTGTACAATTTGGAATCCTAATATAATAATGATCTTATATCTACCATAATTATACAACACTAATAATTACAAAATATATGGAGAATATTTTATAATATTCACTAATATTGATTATTCTATGTAGTTTAATGCTTAGTTAATTAATAGATTTTAAGTATTATACTACTGTTGATTAATTCTTCCCATTATTTGGTTGAATCTTTTCTTTCTTCTATTGGTTAAATCTTTTTGGGTTTAGGTTGATTGTTAGGGTTAGCAAGAAATTAAAGCTAATCACTTAAACTATGAATTTGTGTTAATCCTACCCAATTAGTCCCAATTTCCCCTATCCCTTTGTTTTTTGCTCAAATATTGTGGAATTTTCATCTTCAACAAATAAATTTTGAATTTACAATCGGCCTGATTGCGAAGGTTGCAAGGGGCGACAACCCCATGCGATGGACGAAGTAAAGGGTCGCAGGCCACAACAAGGTGTACACCTAAGAAACTCTAGTGTTAGGGATTTTGGCAGCCTATATAATCTTGACTTTTTCATTGTATTTACGGTTATCATTCGTTGAAAAATAATAAGAGTTAGTGACTGGCCGTGAGTTTTCCACCCTTAAGGGTTTCCCACATAAAATTGTGTGTGTTTTTCTTTTCGTATGTATTGCTTTCATATATTGTTGTCTCGTAATACAACCATGGGAAGGTCAATGCTAAGGCTGAATAATAGAAGAAAAATAAAGTAAATAAGATAATAAATGAGGTGGACTTAAGTCTTAATATAATTATAGTTTTTTTTTGGTATCACTCAAGTTTAAGGTTTCAATTTGTCGAAGATCACTTTCCTAACTATTCATGCAAACATCTCATTCCAACAAAAAAATTAGACAAAGAAGAAGAAAGAAAAGAAAAGAAAGCAAAAAATTGAAAACAAATTTAGTGATTAATTTTTTAGTAAGATGTGTTTCTATCATTTTCTCCTATTTCCTATCTCATGCTATGCCTCAACCCCAAAGAAATGTTGGAAAAATTAGAACAATATTGATCAAGAACAAGTAAAACAAAAAAATAACTTATCGAATTAACGTTGTGTCGTGATAAGTCACTGCCTTAAAAATGATTTTGGATCGATTGTGGTGCAAATCGTTTAGCCCGGTGGCTCCCCAAGGTTTCACATCACTCCTAGACATTTGCACTAGTGGCTGAAAGTTGGAGTTTGCACAAAGAAGATTTTCAGATATTGAAAAGAGATTTCTAAACCTTTATATAGGTAGATGACAACTAGAGGTCAAGACCAGATATGTTTGATGTATTGGACCATCAAATTTGAGTAGTGAACCTTGATTGTTCATTATTTCAAGAGGATATGTTTGGATGAATACATTTGACGTGCTGGACCATTGAATCTGAATAATGAATCTTGACTGTTCATTATTTCAAGGGGATATATTTGGATGAAGGTTGACTGTTCATTATCTCAGGAGATGTATTTGGATATGATATTAATTAATTTATTTCTTTGCATTATAATTTCCAACAAAAAATACTAAAAAGGGAAGGAAAGTCCATGTATTGCGGCTTTGAGGATCTTTATTTAAAGAATAGTTGAAATTCATACTGCTTTAAGATCAACTTCAATCATTTAGGTATTAAGCTTTGCAATTCTCAACTTTGAAACTATACGTTTGAAGTTTGAGCTAAGAGCAATATGGGTTGTGGACTTCACAGTGCATGATATAGAGGCCCTTGAAAAAACAGAAGAAACGATCGATAGCTTATACATTCTTTTTTACCGTATAATTTAGATGTGTAATATTCTTTTGCTCATCAAATATAAATCCTTTATTATTTCTCTTTCATAGAGCTTCCTCTATAAAGAAAAAAACGAAGAAGATGACAAAAAGAAAAGACAAAATAACTATTGACTGGCATTATTAGTCCAAACAAACCAATGATGAAGTGCATGTTTTTGTTTTGAGGTCAGCCCCAAATGGTTGCTGTCCCCATTTCAACCCCACTTTTTATAATATATATATATATATATATTAAAGTCCACGCTCCACAAGATTTATTTAAGGAAAAAACATTTCCTATTTTATTTTTCATATATGGCTAGAAATCGAGATCTGCGATTAAAGATAAAGAAATCTATTTATCCACAACTTTTATTAATACTTATTTTATCTCAATTTTTATGTGATGATGTTTGACTGAACATTGAGTTTAAAAAAAAATATTTAAAGTTCTGATTTAAAATTAGCCCTACATAAATGCACGACTATGAAGAATTTAAAAATTAACATAATACTACATATAAAAATATGGAGTCCCAGTTTTTCTATACTGACTAAATAACCTTTGATAATGTTTTTACTGCACCGCCAACTCAATATATACGTATACTAAAAACTATATACCTACATTTCAGCACATTGGGTGTTAAACAATTTATTTATACAAAAAATAAATTAAAGATAAAAGAGAGATTCTTGGCAGATCATTGTCCTTCTTTGGTATTTGTGAATCAAAAAAATTAATGTCATTTACGTGAACCTCATTTGGGAGAACTTAGAGGCTCTCAACTTTCCCAATTTGTGTTGCAAAATTTTGCGAGTCTCTCTTGCTTTTTAGGCAAAATTACAACTTGGGTATTTGCTAATTAAGGTTATTTTTGGTTCTTGATGATAAAAAATAATGTTTTTGGTGAACCCCATCAAGTAATTTAAGGTTCTTTATCTCTCCATTTGGTTATTTTCTGTATATTTTGTGAATCTGGTGCATTCTTGGTGAAAATTTTATTTTTGGGTATTTTCCCAGAAATATTTGACCTAGATTTTGGAAATATATGTTATTTTTTCTGGGAATATTTGGCGGGGGCATTGAGGAATCTTGAATAATTAGAGAACTTGTGATCAAAGATTTGATTTTTATGGTTTTAAGTGATCAAAGATTTGATTTTTATGGTGTTAAGTGATCAAAGATTTGATTTTTATGGTTTTAAGTGATCAAAGATTTGATTTTTATGGTGTTAAGTGATCAAAGATTTGATTTTTATGGTTTTATGTGATCAAAGAGTTGATTTTTATGGTGTTAAGTGATCAAAGATTTGATTTTTTATGGTTTTTAGCCAGCTCAGGTATATTTCATTTTTACCTCAAAGTTGACAAGGTCCTTTTCCCCTTTAATATTTTTAGATATTGGTCACCATCAAGGTTAGTACATATCATATTTAATATAGAAAAAAATTGTTTATTTGATTGGTTGATTAATTGATTGATCAAGTCAGAAAAACATATAGGTTTGAGGTGTTGAAAAGGGAAAGAGGATTTTCATTGACTTTGAAATTATGTGTAAGGAAAGTTTAGTTGTGGGGTTGTTATTAGTTTGTTAGAGAGGAAGGAATTTTAAGATATCATGCCAGAAAGATATCCGAAAACTATGAGATTTTTGAGCCTTGTGGGAAATTCATTTGGTTGTTCTGCGTCGGGGGAGCGGTTAGCTTCTGCTGCTAGAGATGGAGATATTCAGGAAGCTAAGGCTTTACTGGATTATAATCCTCGCTTAGTGAGGTATTCGACATTTGGTGTTCGAAATTCGCCTCTCCATTACTCTGCCGCCCAAGGACATCATGAGGTACCTTAAGAGTTTAATTTTAATTTGTGATGGTGAATTTTGTATGCAATGAGTCATTTGATCTTTGTTGTTCTATCAGATTGTTGCTCTCTTGCTTGAGTCTGGGGTTGACATCAATCTCAGAAACTATCGGGGTAAGGTAGATCATTTGTCCTTTTTTGTGCTTCATTTCTTTTCGTGTCTCAAGTACAATTAGTGTTTGTTTGGTTGCTAGTTAGTTATGCAGGTATTAGTAAATGCAGAGATTAATTATTCATGTATTACTTATTCCATCTTCTATCATGCATAAATAATAGATTTCCTCATAACTTATGCATATATTAATTATGCGGGATTGTAAACTGTTAATCGAACACCGTACTTGGTGTGCTGAATTTTATACATAACAACTAAAATGCTACCAAATGTGGTACTAATTATGCCTATTTTAGTACATGAATAACTCACTTCTTAACCATCAACCAAACGACCCCTTGTTTATCTTATACTTCATTCTTGTTAATTGATTGAAGCTAATGGTTAACAGACTGCGTTGATGCAAGCATGCCAGTATGGTCACTGTGAGGTTGTTCAGACTCTCATTCTTTTCAAAGCCGATGTATGACAGTTTATTATTGCAGTATATTCGCTTTATTTACCAGTTTTCTGGAGTAGTGAAAGTGTGTCAAGATTGATCACTAGCTTACAGTTTGTATTATATTTTAAATTCATAGGGCTGATTATCTTAATGGAGATACAGCGCTTCATTTAGCTGCTCTGAATGGACACTCTCGATGTATACGGCTTCTCCTTGCTGATTATATTCCAAGCATCCCTAATTTTTGTAATGTCATGAGAAAGAGATCAAGAAACGAAGACTCTATCCAAGAATTTGAAGACTTGTAAATCTCTTTTTCAAGTTTTGCATTTGATTTTTGGTCATCTCTCAGTTTTACCTTTTTGGTCATCTCTCAGTTTTACCAAACGTGAAGTTCTTTGTGTACTTAATCTAGTGCACTGCATGAGGTGATCAATAGACCTGCTGATGGTGGCATTACCGCCCTTCATATGGCAGCGCTGAATGGCCATGTTGAAAGTCTGCAGCTACTGTTGGACTTGGGGGCTTCGGTCACCAAGGTTACTGTGGAAGATGGGACTACAATTGATTTGATAGGTGAGACAACTTTCCAAGTTTCACCTCGTAACTGTTGTACCATATTGGTCTCTTGAAGTCCTTATTTCCTTTGTGTGTCAACTTCCATCCTTTTTTCGTATCATGTTGTAACTTATTATATTAGTAATCCTTTTCTTCAAACCGGGGTGTCCAGGTCGGTTTGCGTGCACCTCGACTAATTTCGCGGGGACCAAGGCTTGGAAAGATGGGGAAATCGCTGGGAAAAAAAAAGACAACGCAGATTTAGAGATAAACAACAACTATGCTTTAGTCCAAACAAGTTGGGGTCGGCCGTATGAATTTCTCGCTGACCATGTTTCTCCATTTAAAGCAGAATTAGAGATAGCAATAACTAAGTCATTAGTCTTTTACCGGAATGGTAAAGCATAGAAAAACTTTGCCGACTTGATAAAATATGTGAATATCCTCAACCTCGTGAATTAGTTTGCTCTAGTTCATAGAGTTGTTGGATGTCCAAAAAGAAAGAGGTGCAGGAATGTCATGTCCTGAGTTTTGATGATGTACACAAATTACCTTATTGGCATTTCCTAGCAATTTTTGTGCTTTTTGTTTGGTACTTTAGCGATTGTAAATCATGAGCAATGTACTTTGTACTTAAGGAAGCTAATGTCTATTGTATTTGAGAGTGTGTGAGAGAGAGACCGTCATTCATCAGATTCACGTGTTACTCGATATCCTTCAAAACGAAGTATTAAAAGATGCAGATATGAGATAACCTGAATCTATTGTACCTAAGGGTGTGGCCTAGTAGTCAATAAAGTGGGTGCAAACCTTGGAGATCAAGGTCCAAATCCCAAGAGGCAAAAAATACTAGGTGTTTTTCCTATCTGCCTAAGCCTTGGTAGATAAAGTTACCTGGTATCTGTTTTTTTTATAACCATGGTGTCCAGTCCAGCTTGCGCGCATCTCGACTAATTTCACGGGTCCCTGCTACCTCCCACAAGTACATGTACCAGGTAACTCTATCCGCCTAAGACTTGGACAAATGAAAAGAAATCACTTAGTGTTATTGTCTATTTGTTGAAATAGTCGAGGTGCGTGCAAGCTGATATAAAAATAGAAAAGAAGAAAGAGAAAACCTGAATCTGCACCCATTTTTTTGGTATCAATAACGATTACATGAACTTTATGCATGCATGGACATGTCAAGTTGTATTCCATGTCTTCCCCAGATGCCTATCTGAGGCACAGCCTGGTTCAGGTAGTCTCAGTAAGTGTTTGAAATGACGTAAGGGCAGCCCGGTGCATTAAGATCCCGCTATGCTCGGGCTCTGGGGAAGGGCCGGACCACAAGGGTCTGTGGTACGCAGCCTTACCTTGCATTTCTGCCAGAGATTGTTTCTACGGCTTGAACTCATGACCTCCTAGTCACATGGCAACAATTTTACCAGTTACTCCAAGACTCCCCTTCATGTTTGAAATGACTTAATTATTTTGTTATCTCCTGGATTTGTTCTACTCATGTTACCTACTTTGTGATAATTTACGTGGACAAGAATCTACTTATTTTCAATTTTCTTTCTTCTTAGCTGGTATTGTGTACACTTCACCCTATTCCTTTACATATCGTGTCCTGTACTATTTAAAAGAACTGCTATATTGCACAAACACTAGAAGCTATCATTTAGTTCAAGGTTGGACAATATCTCATCAGCACGACATGTTCTATGTATATTTTAAATGTAGGAGAAAAAGATTTCCAAAAATAAAAATCATCATTTTAGATATCGTGAAGAGTGCAATGCAGGCACTCAACTAGTCTTCGAGAATGTCGACTAAAATATTCTCAGACTCATTTCAATTTACCTTCAGATGTTATTGCAACCAAATTCTGGATAAGAATATGATTTTGCTTACTTATTCTTTTCTTATACAGTTAATAGATGTACTTGAATTCAGTTTTATAACTCTAGGAAACTCTCTACATCCACTTTATAAAATTTGATATGCTAAGCTTGAGCACAAGCTACTGTCCGTGATTTGAAAGAGCAAACAATTAAAACGAATTCCAATTACGTATGAATCACGGAGCAGAGTTGATATCATCTTTTTTTTCTTTTTCTAAAAGGTAAATTCTTTACCTTGCAGATGCGGGAAGTACACCACTTCATTATGCTGCATGTGGAGGGAATGCTCAGTGTTGTCAGGCGTGTTCCTCTTCTTTTTGCTTTTTCTTTTTTTATTTTGCTGGTATTAGTTGGTGCAAGTTCTGAAGTTGTCATTTTTTATCCCAAATTTCAGCTTTTAATTGCCAGGGGTGCCAGTCTCAATGCAGAAAATGCAAATGGGTATGATATCTTTACATGATTTAACATCTTCGTAATGTACTAAAAGCAAGCTCTCTTTACTTGTACATACTTGTTCTCCGTGTCAATTCTAATGAACTATTCTGCATTTTTTTTATAGAATGCAGTCCTTCACATTCTTTTCATGCATGAAGCGGACGTGACTGCAGTAATAGTAATGAATTTCCCGATACTACGTAATAGATAATAAATTACGTAATAGATAATAAATTACTTTTCTTCCATAACTGAAGGATTCTATATAAATAACTCATGTCAACTTTAGTGAGTCCATTACTGTTGCAACTAATAGACTCCTATTGCATTTATATCTCTTTGAATTTGAGGTTTAGGTCTCGTTTATTTTCATTAAGATTAAGACGTCTGATCTGAATGCACATCTGAATGATTAAGATGTTGTCTGTAGATATAAACACTGAATGATTAAGACGGTTTATTTTTTATTATCTGAAAGTGCATAATGTATTTATTTAAACATAATAAATATACAATTCAAATAAAAAATAAGTAATTATTAGAACATCAATATAAACCTAATAAAATAAAATTATTATTTGATTAAAAAATGAACTTTATGTTGGCTACGGATGGTAGAGATGCTTTGTATTGGTGGTGGTGGTGATGTGATGGTTGAGGTGGTTGGTGTTATAGTGATTGGCGCGATTGGTGGTGGTGGTTGTGATGGTGGAGTTGGTTGATGTTAGTAATTGACGGTGTTGATGGTGGTGGCTAAAGAATGTGTGTTGGTTGAGGATGGTGTTTGTGGTAGTTGGTGACAGTGCTAGTTATGATGGTAGAGGTGGTTGGTAGTAAGGATTGACTGCAATGGTGGTAGTGGCTGATCGTGTTGGCGGTGGCGATAACGGTGGTGGCTGTTGATATAATTATAATGATGGAGGTGGTAGGTGTTGTAGTGACTGACAGTAGTGGTTGTCAGCGGCGGCGGTTGTGATGGCAGAAGTGGTTGGAGACGGTAGTGGTGGTTCTGATGACAGAGGTGGTTAGTGGTGGAGTGAGGGTGGATGGGGTAGTAGGGTGGGGGTGGAGAGTGGGTGAGTGGTGGGGTTGGGGGTTGGGAAGGTGAGGGTGGTGGGGGTTGACAATGGTGGTGATTGTGATGGAAGAGGTGGTTATTGGTGGTGGGGTGTAAAGGTGAGGGTTGGCGTTGGATTGGTGGAGCTAGTGGTTGTGGTCAGAGTGGTGTTAAAAATTATTCATACAAAAATACTTGTTAATGATATTAAGACTTTTTCCAGATCTTAATGATCAAGACCTATTCAGACCAAATAAGTGTTTAGATCTTAATATAAACAAATACACTTAATGGCTCTGAACCATTCAGATTCAGACAACCATCAAGTGCAAACAAATGAGGCCTAGCGGCAGCTTGATTTGGTTATCTTTCTCATGCTCTATAGTTTTGCACAAATAGACTAGACCGAGACCATGTACCACTCTCAAATTTTTTTCCACCGTAAAATAAACTTTTTCCCGGGGTTACTGTTTGATAATATACAAGCAGTCAAGAGATACAACCATATATCCTAAATAAGCATGTGGTTAGATAATAAATGAACATTCCATATCTGAAGGATACATTATAATATTTTAGTTTAACCTTAGCGGGACCATTTATGTGGGTGCTGCTTTTGGATTTCTCATTGATCAACTAAAAGATTCCTGTTGCATACTTGCATTCATATCGTTTTGGACTTTGAAAAGTTTTATGCTTTCTCTTGAACCGAAGGTCTTTTGGAAATAGCCTCCCTATCTTGGTGGGGTAAGGTCTGCACACACTCTATCCTCCCCAGGTCCCACGTTGTGAGATTTCACTGGGTATGTTTTTGTAGTGTCAGCTCGACTTGGTTATCCTTCGCCATCCTTGTAGTTTTGCACAAACTGGATTTGGAATAAACTAAAACTGAGACACAATATGCCAGACATGACCTTGAAAATCTTTGACTTTTATCTCAAATAGGTCATTGGTTTCAATTCAGATCTGCTGTATAACCTAAACATATGTTTCATATAGCGGACTTCAACTAATTTGAGATTATTTATGTAGTCGACTTTAACTACTTTGAGATTGAGGTGTAGATGATTGATAAAACTTCTAACTTGCATATTTTCTTTTGTATGCTTTAAGGTGAACCCCGTTGATGGTTGCTCGATCATGGCATAGAGAAGGGCTAGAGGAAATTTTAAGTGCTCGTCCAGAAAGACAACCGCGTCCTCTTCCTTCACGAATCTTATGCCTCCCTCTTATGAGTATACTGAAGATTGCTAGGTGAGTGGGGTTCAGCAATATCAGTCGGACTCGCTGATGCACATTCATCATAATGACACATTTCATCTTATTTTCCATTCTCTATTATTTTCTGTCCGTCAATTTGTGATAACAATGATTCAATGTTACTGGTGCAGTGCTTCAACCAACTGTGTGGTTGCTGAATCATGTTGGCTCCGTAATCCGATATACTTATTCGGTAATCCTGGACATCAACGCACAAAACACATAGAAATTGATATATTATTTGTTCGAGAAAAGGTTGCACGTGGACAAGTTCGTGTTCTCCATGTACCGTCCCGTTATTAGATTCCCGACATTTTCACCAAAGGTCTTCCGCGCGTACTATTTGATGATCTCAGCATACGAGAACCTCCCGCTAAGACTGCGGGGGATTGTTAAGATAATTATGGGGCTATCATCATAAATCATAGATATTGTACTCATATATTTTAGGATGATTGTAAATTAATATAAATTAGTATCATAGAATTAGGATTGATTAGATCAATCATATTAATTAGTATATCCTTAGAGATAGCCAAGATTTATTCTTCATAGTTGTATATATTATATGGGAATGAAATAAAATTAAGGAATTGATTTCCTACAGGAAAAAATGTCTAGAAACCTTCCATTATATATTAATTCCCTTTCATCCTCAACGTCATTATATTAAAAATACATTAAATTCCTTCAATAGTGTCTACTATAAATTCAATATACACATCAAAAGGTGTGGAGAGAATTCACTAGAAGTACGGATGGATAATATTCAAACTTCAATTTTTTTGAAAAATATCTTTTCGTTATTCACCTGAATAGATTATCGCATTAGGAAAAATTATTAAAACTTTTGAATTTTAAAAATAAAATAAAGTGAAACATGATGAAAACGTACATATATATATAACAAAATAGATTATAAATATTACTCAAATTTATAATATTGTCGTAGGTGATTTTTTCTAAAATCTGAGAGTAAGTAAAGAAGTTGTTTATTTGTCTAGTACAAACATTGATATGGAATGCACACCTTTTACATTCATATAAATTTTAAAATCAGGGAGAAAAATATTGGAGAAAAGGATACATAAACATGTTCATGCAAAAACCATCTCATCACCATTATTGAGAGGCACAATTGAAATTTTGGGTAGACCTTGCCTCTGACTTGCACGTCATATTTCTTGCCGGTAATTTCAAGTAGACAGATAAAACCTCATTTCTAGACGTATAGAAATATAAACAGAATAATAATGTGTGTTTACGTCACAATTGGGAGGAAAAAAATAGGTTATACTACTTCAAATAACGTAAAAAAACATCTAGAGAAAATGTCAAATTCACCTCTTGCTCAATATGCTTCAAATTACATAAAGATTTGTTAACAAAAGAGGCTCCTATCCGCAAATTACATTGACGACTTTGACAACAGATAAGTTTCGATAGTGTATGACTAAATGAGGATTCTGCAAAAGTAACATGAGGTCAATTAGTGTGTTCATTGTTGAAGGAAAAACATTATTTCCTTCCAAATTATCATTCCATACAAATTAAATAGTCACAAAGAAGAGGAAAGGAGATAACATTTTTTTATAATTAAGATAATTTAATGTGATTTATGAATATATATTAATTAAGAGAAGAAGTTATGAAACCGAAGAGGAGTGAGTTATTGACATCATAACTTTTTAAAATAAATTAATTATGAAAAATGAGAAAGAAAACCAAAAAGGAAAAAGAAAAATAAAGTGGAAAATTAAAGAAGAGCAATTAAAAGAGGAAAATGCACGATTGGAGTACTTGAAAGCTGATAAGTGGCTTTTCAATTCTCCACTAATCTACACAATAATTAATAATTAATATATATAATAACCTATACACAATTAATTAATATGGTTTTTAATGAATTAAATGAAAATAGAGTAGAATATGATTAATTCTTTAATTAAAAAATAAGGGGTAAATAGAGAAAAATATCAAAAAAGGAGAAAAAAAATAAATAAAAATAGTGACTTTAGAGAGGTGTCACATCACCTTATTCATTCCTAAATTTATTATATAAATAGATTATTTCCTTACTTAATGAATAGGTATGACCTTTCGTGTATAATTTGATATTGTAACTTTTCAATGGAAGAACCAAAGATTGATCATGGTGCCATATTGTTTTAACTGAGATGCTAATAGTGGTCTTAAAAGTTAATAAATAGAGGGAAACACACTAAATGGTAGTTAATATTGAGTAATTATTTTAAGAAGTGACTGTTTGAATTTTTTTAGTAGCACATAGGTGAAGAAAAATAGGAAAAATGTCAAAAATTTGAGAAAAAAGAAAAATATAAATGCTGGTCATATAGAGATGTCACATCACCTTGTCTATGACTAGCTTTATATTATATATAGATTAGGCGAATTTAAAATTTACAGTTAACAAAGTATGAGTATAATATTTTGTATTTAATATGCATATATAGTTTGAGCTGAACGTAATGAATTTAATTGACCCTGCAGAACTCATTCTAAATCCGTCTCAAAATGAAATCATATCAGAGAAAAAACTTAGAAAGGAATGGTGGGAGGGGAACTTCTTCACCTAACTACCAGAAAAGGTACTCCGTATATACAAGAATTACTCCATATCTAGTTCTCTCTAGCTCTTAGTTGTTGCACGGTTTTTAATTAGTAAATGTTCGTTATCTCATTAGGATTGGTAAGGTAAGGTCTGACCCTCCGGGCTTGTACTTCTCCCTCTTGGTGCCAGCTTTCTTCCACAGTTTTCTCACTGACGTTTCTTCATCTTCATCATTTACAATTACAACACTTTTAATGTGCATTAATCTCTGAGTAATTACACTGCTAATTATTTATTGTGCCTCTTCATACTCTAATTCTTACACTATGTAGATTAGAAGTGTATTTTTTTCATATTGTAGGTTGCTTAATTTGTCTTGGTTTTTATTCGAGTTTTAGAATGACGATTTCTTTTCTTTTAGAGTTGGCTACTAATAGAGATGATTGGATCATAAGAGTTCGGATTTGTCGAATGTGGGATGCCATTAATCCCAAGAATAACGGTGAGTTGATCAGTCTGGACATGGTTTTTATTGACGAAAAGGTACCTTATTACATAATTTTTATTTTTTCTATACCGATTATTTTGATACTTTTGATCCTCAATTAACTTAAGTACGACTTTCTTATATCAGGGAAGTTTGATGCATGCTATAAATAGAAAAATTCATGTTAACAGGTTTAAACACAAGTTGATTGAAGGTTCTTTATTTACCATCAAAAACTTTAAAGTCGTTGAAAATTGTGGTAGATATAGACCTGTCGAAAGTTCTTTGAAAATTTTTTTCTTTGCCTCAACTGCGATCAATAATTTATCCGAAGATATTGGTGATATTCCTATTAACGGATTTCAGTTTATTAAGCCTGGTATGATTGAGTCAAGGGTGAACAATAACACTATCTTATCTGCTATATACACTTATTATTATCAATTTTTTGGATAAATTATTTTACTGTAACGTTATTCTAAAAAGTAGGTACTTTTTCCTCTACATTTGTAGACGTCGTTGATTGTTTACACGGAGTTGGTGATATGGAGAGCGCTGGATTGAAGTGGAAAAAAAGGGACATCCAAATTGTTACTGATTAGTAAGCCCCTTGACTCATTTTAAGTAGTTTTAGTTTGTTATCTTCCTAAAGGTGATTTTGTAATACAAAATACACAACCTCGATACATTCCATTGATCATTGAGTCATTTTACTCTATATTTATTAGGTTTTGGCTTAAACAATATCATTATGGATAATCCTAGGCCAGCGAATGTGTACTCATTATTGGAATTATTTTGTTTATACCTGTTAAATTTCTACTACATTACTTTTGAATCTGAAGAACAATGTTTCACTCCCTTAGAGGTGTCAATGTGCCAAATAAAATAAAATAAATTCTCTCTTTGTGTTCCCAGCAATGATACAAGATTAAAGAACTTTGCATGTCACTTCACTCATATATATCTTCTACTAAGTTCAAACTAATTTCTTTGTTGTCAACATGGAGCACAAAATGAGATTTTGTTTAAGGAATAGAATAGTATTGTATACCTCAACAACGGTAAAAATTGGTATATTTTATATAATTTTCATGAATTATTGAAACCAAATGATGGTCATTTCTTTTGATTAGATTTAGATGAACTATTAAATTTTGATTTGTCAGTTTTTGCATAGTTCGGCGAAATAAAAAATTACCTTATGGGAAGAATTTGGAGAAAAGTTTGGTCCTTAATTGTACAAGAAGGATTCCGGGCTGTATATGGTGATAGTAACTTCCACAATAGTTAAAGAATTCTGTGGTAAGTGTTTCAGATTTAGTTGTCGGTGTTATGTGTTTAACTGCTTACCTTCTGAGAAATGTCACATTTATTTTTTATGCATCCATCGTTAATAGGCGAGGTTAGCTTCTCCACCACTTCTGCAAGTAAAATATATGTAAATCTTGATATAGATTACATAAAATCTTTGATGAAAAAGTTTTCGGGCATGTCCATAGGAGTGGAGATTACTGAAAGCTCTAATGTTAATACCATTCCTATTGAGGAAGAGATGTTCTTAAACCGGATGGACATTAACGAGTTGTTGGAGTCAGGTTATACTTTCCTTCTTAAGTTTTTGATTACTCATTTCAACAAATCAACCAGATGCTTATACTATATAATTGTATTTTTGTAACAATTGTAGGAATACATTGTTTATGTAAGGAGCAAAATTAAAGAAATAAAGAACTATTTTGGCTGGTACTACATTTCATGCAATGCGTGTTCAAAGAAGATTAAACATGCAAATGGTGTATATCGATGCGACAAGTGCAATAAGGATCACAAGTTTCCTTTGGTCAAGTAAGGATCCAAGAAGTACTATGAATTTTCTTTGTATTGTGATTTAATCTAACTACATGTCTATATATAGGTACAAGATACACATAAAAGTGATAGATAAAACTGGGGACACTACCTTTGTCCTATTCAATGATGTGGCTGAGAAACTCCTTGATACATCAGCCCACAAGTTGTTCAACAAGCTATCATCGGATAACAATGATGTGCCTCCAAAGCCTCTGCGGGAAAGATTTTGTTTTTAAGCTAAAATTAAATAACTATAATTTGAAAGAGGGCTTGAAAATTTTACCGTATCAAAGCTTTGGTCCAGATGAGAATTTGAAAGTACAGTACAACCTAAGGAAAGAGAAAAAGGTATTGCATTATAGATTGTTTAAGTTTGTAATGCACAGTTACAATATAATTTGTAATTAATCTCTTTTTTTGGTTGTTTTTGCAGGGGAAGAACTTGCTAGAGGATGTAACCGAGCCAAAAGATTCTGGGCCGAAGGGTTGTCCAACAAAAAAGTAATTTGATTAACTATTTTAGTTATGGAGCTTCAACTTATTCTTAAGGTTAAAATGTTTAATAGAAATGTTAAGAGACTTACTTACAAAAACAAACAGGTATCTGCTGTTGTCTTATTGGATAGCTTGGAAGATCCTGAGGATGAACTACATGCCATTGATGGTGCTAAGAGTAGGAAAAGAAGAAACCTGATCGTACATGATGATGAATCAAGTGATGAAGATACAAATAAGTGCAAGAAGTAGAGGGTTTAGTGTTGCTTCAGACCTTTAACGGTTGTTTGAGCTTAGGAAAAATCGTTTGGTCCTTTATCCGTTCTTAGTTCTGTGTCCCATTGTTGAAGAAACTGTTCTGCTAAATAAAGAGTTTGGTCTTACCCGAGATTTGGTTGATCTGTGCTTATTGTTTATCTTTACGTTGTGATATAAAATTTGTGCTGCAAATTTGAATCAGCAGTTGGAGTTGGAGTTGGAGAATCCAAAGTATAGATTGCTTAGTGTGGAACGTGAAGGAGATATAATAGATGGTTACAACGTTTGGGAGTCTGAGATTGGACCATGGGATAGTGGAAGTATTATTTGTGTTGCCACTAGATCTATACAAAATTTCTGATTAATTTGTTCTTTAGCAAAGTGTGTACCAACTATATACACCCTTGCTTAGAATTTGTTGGAAATTTGCCCTTGGTGGGAGGTTGCGTCCACCCATATTTAATGACTTAAATACTAGGGTTCCGCATGTTGGAGGCTTTGTCTCTTCACACGTGCATAATCTACTAAGTGAGTAGATGACCGTAGGGCCAAGGATCTTCAAATTTCGTTAAGAAATGAAAGAGATATTGGTCCACGAAGTAAGTGTTTGAAGCATAGAAATATGGTGTGGGACAAATCTACCACATCGGTGGGAAAAGAAAGAAGTGTTTTCTTTATAAGCCTCAAAAATGGATAATGGTTTGAGACCCCAAGGGGTAACCCATGTGTTTGAAGGAGGGAGGACCTAAGTGTGCTTGGGTTCAAGGGTAGCCCCACACGCGCGCCGCCACCGCCCGGTCGGATCGTGGGTCATGGGTTGTCGTTTTGAAAAATAATTTGTGGGACTTGACTCCGTGTAGAGATGGCATCTTTCCTCCTCTTGCACTTAGCTACTACATTCTTCCTAAAGAATTGAAGAGATGTTTTGCTTACTGCGCTCTGTTTCCCTGCAAATCATAAGTTTGAAGAAGACAAGTTGGTTTTATTGTGGTTGGCTGAAGGTTTTATTCAGCCTATGGGTGAAATAAGTTTGGAATGTATCGGTAAGCAGTACTTTAAGGATCTGGTGTGGAGGTCCTTCTTTTACTCCAATCGAGTAGAAAAGAAGAACATATACAGAATGCATGATTTCTTTTATCAGATGGCTCAATTTATTTCTTCAGATGTATATTTGCACACGGAGGATGAAAGTCTAGTTCGTTACCCCTCATTCCAAAATATTCGTCATTTGTCATTTTGCTGCAGTAATTTGTTATCAGTTGACTTCATGAAGGAATTCCCTAAGTGTAAAAGATTACGGACCTTCCTATTAACATGTAGGAATGACAATGCAGGTTTTGGTCAAGGAACAGTTAATCTCCTCAAAAAGTTCAATATGCTAAGGATTCTGGATTTGAGTCAGCGGCGCATTACTGAGCTGCCAGAGATAGTTACCGATTTAAAGCACCTTCATTACCTAAATCTGGCTGGTAATCCTTTGCAAGATTAACCCGACTCGATCGATAAACTCTTTTATTTACAAACACTTATGTTGAACAGGTGCAAAGGCCTTGAATCTCTCCCAGAGTGCTTGAGGAATATGGGAAACCTTCGGCATCTTCAGTTTTATAAGTGTGAGGAAATACTACGCATGCCATCAGAATTTGCAGAACTAACAAATCTTCAAACCCTATCTACATTTGTCGTTGGTAAAGATGAAGGTTATACTATTGCGGAGCTTAAAAATATGGCAAGTCTCAAGGGATCACTTCAGCTCTTTAGACTTGAAAACGTAAGAGATGAATTTCAGGTAATAGAGGCCAACCTACCAATGATGTCGTGCCTTGAGGAACTCGAGTTGGAATGGACTGCTCCTACAGATATGTATCATGCAGAATTAGTCCTTGGTCACATTCAGTTTCACGAGAATCTGAAGAAATTGACAATAACAAGCTACTATGGTTAGGCATTTCCTGGAAGTTGGTTAAATGTTTCTGGCTTCAAGCTTAAAAGCATTCACTTGAAGGGCTGTAGTTTGTGCTCGTTTCTCCCAGCTCTTGGACAGCTCCAGCTCCTTGAATCTCTTTGCATTGAAGAAATGCATGCAGTGGAAACAGTTGAAACTGAATTCTTTCGGGGTTTCCCGTCACTGAAGTCACTCGAATTCCGGAACATGTGGAATCTGAGAGCCTGTGAGGTTTTAGAACCCGGATGCATGCCTTCCCTTCATGTTCTCATATGCAAAGATTGTCTCAACCTAGAAAGTTTACCTTCTCTTGGCATCCTCGGTTCTGTCATCATATTAAAGATCAAAAACTGCCCAGCGCTAACGTCATTGCCAGAAATGCTGCCTGTTTCTCTCCAAAAGCTAGATGTAAGAGGAAGTACCATTGTTGAAGATCGATGTGCAGAAGATGGGCCGGACTGGCAAAGGACAAGAGCAATACCAGGCCTCAGGATTGTTACCAAGAGACCTCAATGAATGAACTGGCTCCAACGGAGCTTTGATTGGTCTACTACTTGTCAAAGGTATCTCTTAGATTGCTTATTTACTTTCTATTGCTTTGATGTTATGTTTGTGGTTCAGCAATAGAATACAAATTTGGACTTGTGTTTTCATTGAATTGTCAATATTACTTCCGTCGTACTACTGACTTGGATTTTAATATCTTTTTTGCCGTTTACTTTTATGTAAACTCTATCAGATGCCCTAGCTAGCAGACTTTGACGGCATCCTACTTATCCTGAATATTATTAGCCAGGTGGTTCCATTCTAGAATAAGAGAAAACACTTTACAGGAATCAAACAGAATAAGAAAAGTTATATTAGATTTAGTGCTGATACTGATCTTGCATTGCTGAATGTAGCACTAATAAATAGCATGGTGTGGCATTGGCACATTATTAACTATGCAGAAATTTTGCCCTTCTGATGAAGTATGTACCTTTCTGTATCCTCTTTTTAGACACTTCTCTTCTCTTTCCACTGAATTTGGGATATTCTGCTTGCTTGCAAAGAACATAGTATCTTTAGATATCTAAGCAATCTCAGTTCTTACGTGGTGTGGCATTGTCACATTGTTAACTATTCGGAAATTTTGCCCTGATTTGTTGCTTATATCAATGTAATAGCTGCACTTTTTTCGTATGAAGTAAAAGGGATTTCCTTAAAATAGCATTCAGAGGATGCAAAATACAAAAGGTGTTAGAAGGTTACCAGTTTCAAAAAAAAAAAAATACGAAAGGCGTTAGATTCCAGTAGAAGATATCTTTTAGACGCAGCTTCAGGAGCTAAAAAATCTATGAGTTGGTCACTGTGATGTACATAGTATAAGTTTGGAGATGATTAGGAGTTGAGATCCCATCACATCATCTAAGATTCCTCTCTGTCCAAAAGATGCTCGCTGGAAGCCTGTGCCTGATAAAGCTCCCAGTCGTGCAGATTTCTTCGAGAAGTGAGTTATTCTCTCTACATCCCTTGACTGTCCAACTGATCTACGTCAGGATAGGAGTTCTTCAGAGGTGAATCGGCAAGCCATTTACATACATTTCTGTTAGGGGAATTTGCACTTGGCTCAGCTTGTTCATCGAATATGTTGGCATCCTGAATGGTTAATCCATAGTCTGTGCTTCTATGGATTTTCCAGCCTTAATTAACCGTCAGCAACTATTATGTATATGACATAGTTTCCCTCTATCCCAAGTCCCTGCATTTATTAAATAAAACTTTGGCTTCTTCAAACTTCTCGTCAGAGCGAAAACTCCATAAAACTATTCCATGTGTCTGGTCTGGTATTATTTTCATCAATTTGTTCCAAAATATTCAAAGCATCCACAAACCTTTTTGATCTGATATACACACCCATGGATAAGAGCAGTATAGACTTTTAAATTTGGGACAATCCCACCCTTCAACATGACCCTAAAAACTTCTTCAGCTTCCTTGATATTCCCCTCATTACAAAGGCCATCAACTAATGTCGCATAGGTACTCACGACATTTAACTTAACTCCTACCTCTAGCATCTCTTTAACAAGCTTCATCAACTTTACCAGTTTTAAAATGAGCATCAATCAACAAATTAAAGTATAAGTAAATTCATTAGGAGCGAGACCAACCCGCCTCATGTCTACAAAGAACTTGATAGCTCCTTGTAACATTCCTTCTTTGGCAAAAACATCAAAAAATACGCTATAAGTAACTACATTGGGCTTCAAGCCACTTTTACGATAATAAATATATGTGCATGATAATAAGATAATTGTCTTTTGAAGATTCAGTATACAAGTTCAGATCCTTAACAAATGTGTGAATGTATTATCAAGTGATTCTGTTTAAGAGTGTTAACCACAAAGGATTCTTTTCCCCTTCTGCCTATTAGACCATGAGAGGATGAAGAAACTGTTTTGCTTGGTTGCACAGAACATAGGATCTGAATATATCTAAGCTAGCTAGATATATAGAACTAGATATTTGCTCTGTCCTTCTAGCTAATCTAATCCCTTTTGCATTCATCTAGAACCCAAAATTGATTAAGGCACTTATGTCTTGATGGATCTGTAGAAACTTGGAGGAAATATGTTGGTCTAAAGATTGTTGTTTTGGTGCCTTATTGTTGGGTATTTTTGCTCTATGGTACTTTATAAAGCAGTACGGGAAGTATATGACTATTACAAGTATTCGAAAGGATAAACAAAGATTCAATAATTCAACTAGTAATCTGAAAATTACAAGAGAACCACAAAACTGAAATTACAATTTTGTTGAAGACGGAAAATTGGAAACTGTTTTTGCTGAGTCGAGTGTGGCACTATGTCCTTAAGACAATATTGTCTCGTATGTATCCTTTATACGTCCTGGACAATTTGTCTCCCAAGATAAAACAGCAATGGAACACTTGAGCAAAGGAAACTCAAGAGCTACCGTGAAGAATATTGAGTAACGAAATGATGCCTGGAAGTTGTAGGAAGAAGAAAACTTTCTGCTTGTGTAAGCTTCTGAATTTTCGTGTATATTATATGTGTGTTCTTAGTGCTCAACAATAGTGTAAGGGGGTGTTTATATAGGTGATGGAGGGGCTGAAAACTGCCTCCATAATAGCCAAATAATGGTCATTATGGAGGTAGTAAAGTCACCAACATAAATGGTGAAAGACCAACGGATTTGGCCATTATAGGAGGAGTAATTCAGCCAAAATAAATGGCTGAATTGAGTGCTTGGCGTTCGCTTTATTGTCCAAATTGCGACGAAAACTTGAGGACCAAATCGTACATCTGAAAGACTTCTGGTCCGAACTGTACATCAGGAAAAGTTTTCTGGCCCAAAAAGATAATATCAGAAGACTCGCAACCCGCAACCGGACCGGACGGGCGGGCGGCGGCGGCGCGCGTGTGGTCTTTTCTCGAACCGAAGCACATCTAGGTCCTCCTTCCTTTAAACACATGGGATACCCCTTGGGGTCCCAAACCCCAAACCAATTTCGAGTCTTATATACACAACAATTCTTTCTTCCTCTACCAATGAGGGAGAATTAAACACAACACCACACTTTCCATGCTTCAAACACCTCACTTCGTGGACTAATATCTCTTTCATTTCTCAATGAAATTTGACGATTCTTGGCCCTACGGTTATCTACGTATAAGTAACGATACGATAGATCCGCAGGAAATCGCGAAGTACATGAATTCTCTATCTCTTTCCTTAGTAGATCATGCATATGTGAAGAACCGGATTCTCCAACATACGTAACACTAGTGTTTAAGCAGTTAAAGTTGGTCGGTCGCAACTCCCGCCAAAGGCAAATTTCCAACACTTATTGCTGATTGTCAGACACCTTAACCGTATATTGCAGCACCAAATTAATCCTGTTAAGATAGATTTAGATAATGTAAAATGAAATTTGCAAAGGCTAACAATATAGGAAAATTATGATGGCGACATTCTTCTTTGAGCTTAACATCATAGCTTGCATTTACCATGTATAAAATAGTTTGGCGCAGATCAACAAAACATATGGTGGTTCATTTTCTAATTTTGCTTCTTCCTACTGAGAAACAAATGCTCGCATAACTGCTCCTAATTTGCTTCTTACTGGCTTTAACAAAATGTGGCAGGAAAGCATTGTGTTACACCTCAATATATCCATATGGGTGATTTGATTCATGCGGCTTTTTATGGTTGGAACAGAGGACGGTCATTTGAAGTTCTGTTACTAGCTTGGTTTTACCTGAAGTCAGTTTGTTGTATGCAGAGTTCATGGTCATAGGTATCTCAAATAGTTTAAGGTTCAGTCCATTGTTGTCATGTAATAAAATCTAGTGTTCCAAAAATCCCTTTTAACTATTATTTATCTAACAGTTTTCTATTTGAACTGTTCATTGTTTCTATTTCCATTATCAAATATAATTTAACTTGTGATAGCAGGTTTATTATTATTTTTACAAGGTAACCAGTTGATACTTATGATAAGTAAAAATTTATCTGCAATTACCTTATACCTCATTCATTCTAATTTATGTAATGACATTTTCTTTTTGGTTTGTCTCAAAAAGAATAATACTTTCATATATATAAAAACAGTTTAACTTTAAATTTATTATTTATATTTAATGAGATTTTTTACGTCCACACAAATATCTACATTATTAGCATTAACTCTTTCCCACATTGCTTTTGTCCCACATTGAAAAAACACATTTGCATCTTATGTAATAGACCTTATATAAAGGACTTTACTTGCTTTTCTTTTACTTACACGTTTAGCTCAATAGAATAATATTATTCTATTATCTTGTTATTGCTTTGTAAGAATTCATGTTATGAATAAAAGACTTTCATGAATTCTATCATGGTATTAAAGTCAAGAGCGCAAGTTAATATTTTTAGCTCGATCGCGGATCCAACTTCGCAGTGAGTTAGTTGGGGGTTCGCATGCAGCACGCCCCGGATATCAGTTATTTTTTTTTTGTTTGGCTTGTTTTGGAAGCTCGTGCTCGTTTTGGCTACTCGTGCTCGTTCTGATCTTGGTTTTCGCATCTGATTGGTGAGGTATGTCCTTTATTATTTTGTTGTTTATTATTTGGGATTGTTGCTTGTTATTTGGAATTTTTTTGTTTAAAATTCATAATGGCTGGAGGTGATGATTCTTTGCAAACTATTGGTGTTCGGTTAGATGGAAAAAATTATTCCTATTAGAGTTATGTCATGGTAAATTTTTCAAAGGGAAATGGACTTTGGGATTATATGTCTGGAAAAGCCAAATGCCCTAAAGTTGGAGATGAAAAATTTGATGAATTATTTAGGACTTGGGAGACCAATAATTCAAAGATAATTACTTGGATTAATAACTCTGTTGAACAAAGAATTGATGTTCAATTGACTATGTTTAAAATTGATAAAGAGATTTGGGATTATCTGTCAAGATTGTTTGTGCAGAATAATTTTACTGTTAAATATCAGTTACAATCTGAAATTCGTGCACTAGTACAGAATGACTTGGACATTCAAGATTATTTCTGTGCAATGACCACTTTGTGGGATCAATTAGCTATGACAGAATCTACTGAATTTCAAACATGCGATGCTTATATTAAATGCAGAGATGAAGACCGTCTTGTTCAATAGTTTGATGGGTCTTCGGTCAGAATTTGAGAATTGTCGTTCAAGCTTGTTGCACCGCAAACCCTTACCATCTGTTGTAGATGTGGTAAATGAACTTATGGCTGAAGAAACATGTTTGAAGACTCTAAAAGGGGTACATAAGGCTTTTACTTTGGCAGCTCATTCGTCTGCACCGGTCCTTGTAGCCCCTACACGTCAGTATAGAACATCTATCATGGGTAGTTGTAATTATTGTAAGAAACCAGGACACTGGAAGAATCAATGTCCTGAGCTACGGAAGACGTCAGGTTCTAAGCCTCCACATTCGGGACAAGGATAGAAGTCATATTCTAGGGGTCAATTCCAGAACTCGTATCCACTGACTTAGGCTGCCTTTGTGCCCTCTCTTGATCACCCAGCTTCAGGAGCCTCTGTGAGTCACAATATTGATTTTGTAGCTGACCAATTTCAGAAGTTCCCCGCCTTCCAACAGTTTCAAAAGAATTCTCAGTCTTATGCTCTTTCTGCTCCTTCTAGCTTATCACCATCTATTGGTTCATGTATCATTTCGTCTTCTTGGATCTTGGACTCTGGAGCTGAAAATCATATGTCTTCTAATTCTTCCATATTTGTATCTATGTCTTCTGACCCCCCCCCCCCTTCCACTTCTTTTGTGATTGCTGATGGCACACATATGCCATTGACAGGCATTGGCACCATTCATACATCCACTATATCATTACCTGATGTTTATTGCATTCCAAAATTACATATGAATCTTGCTTCTGCTGGTCAAATATGTGACTCTGGATGTTTTATTGGACTTTTCCCTAATTCTTGTTATGTGCAGGATCTAAAATCCAAGAGAGTGATTGGGACATGGCGTAGAAAGGGGAAAGGTCTCTATGTTTTGGATGAGCTGCATCTTCCTACTCATGCAACAACTATGCATGTTAATCTGTCTTCTTTTCATTTAACACTTTCCTCTTCGAAGTTTTATTTGTGGCATTCTAGACTTGGTCATGTATCAGGTTTTCGCCTGCGTTTTATGTGTAATACTGGTGTTCTTGGTGATTTACAATCCGATGATATTTCTGATCGTAGTGGATGTAAACTTGGAAATTTTTTTGCTTTGCCTTTTAATCTTAGTACTTCTACTTCTTCTGCACCATTTGATCTAGTTCATTCAGATGTTTGGGGGCCAGCACCTATCCCTACTAAGGGAGGCTCCATATATTATATTTTCTTTATTGATGATTATACTCGTCATTGTTGGGTTTATTTGTTGAAAAGACATTCTGATTTTGTTCATACTTATGCTGAGTTTCAAGCCTATGTGAAAACTCAGCATTATGCCATTATTAAATATTTTCGAGCAGATTTAGGAGGTGAATATACTAGTGGGGATCTTTCTGGTATTTTCAAAGCTAATGGTACAATACATCAGTCTTCTTGTACTGATACACCACAACAAAATGGGACATCCGAGAGAAAGCATATGCATATTCTTGAGACCGCTAGATCCATGCTTTTGTCCGCTAGTGTACCTAGTGAATTTTGGAGAGAAGTTGTCCTTACATCTGCTTATCTTATTAATAGGATCCCTACCTCTCATAATTTTGGGATTTTTCCGTATGCTAGACTATTTGGTCACCAACTTGACTACGGGAGAGAAGATCTCCATATAGTCAATGCCCTTTTTCTGTTGAAATCCCTTCACAACCAGCCTCGCTTTATAGTGCTTACTTCCATCGTGTTCTTTCTTTATCCGATAAATCCATTTGTTCTGCAATGCCTTCTTCTCCTTTGACAACTCAGCTAACTCCCATGTATGATTTGCCGATAGTGAGTCCATGTCATCTTTCATTGCCAGCTCCCACTTAATCAATCCATCGACTTGCATTGCTTCTTCGTAACATTCCGGCTCCCCTCTATCAGTGAGCAGAATGTAGTTGAGGGACGGAGAGAACCTGTGAGTCGGCTTCTTGATTCTGGATGATCTGCGTAGTTCTGTGATCGTCTCAGCTGATTTGTTTTAGAATCAACATTTTCATCAATCCCGCCATCACTAGCTTGTTCCTCAACCGCATTGGTATCTGGTTGTAGCTCGGGTGCCGAGAAGTCTCTCAATTCGGTTGTTTCTGATTCCTTGTTCTTACAGTCTGAACTCTCTCGCACCTTGTCCTTGTACATCACTTGTTCATTGAAGACAACGTCCCTGCTTCTGGTGATCTTCCGATTTTGGTCATCCCAGAATCGGTAACCAAACTCAGTTTCACCAAAGACAATAAAATAACACTTCTTAGATTTCGGATCAAGTTTACTTCTAGCCGAAGCATCAATATGAACACAGGATAAGCAACAAAAACACTTTCAGAAAAGAAAGATTTACCTTTTTTCCACTCCAAGCCTCTTCTGGAATTCTGAAACCCAAAGGGACAGACGGTCATCGGTTAATTAAGAAGGTTGTGGTATTGATTACATCTGCCCAGAATGTCTTGGGCAGTCCAGCGTGTATTCTCATGCTCCGTGCACACTCATTTAATGTTTGATTCATCATTTTCGCTATTTCATTTTGTTGGGGTGTTCCATGAATAGACTTCACCATCTTGATCCCATTATCGGCACAATACCGTTTGAAGTTACTGTCAATGTATTCTCCACCGTTGTCGGACCTCAGGCTCCTCAACTTGAGGTTTGTCTCATTCTCGATCATGGCTTTCCACCTTTTGAAGACACTGAACACGTCAGATTTATTTTTCATAAAATAGACCCATAGCTTTCTGGTTGAATCATCAATAAAGGTCACGTACTAATATGATCCTCCAAGTGAGGGGACAGTGGCAGGTCCCCATACATCAGTGTGCACCAGTTCAAGCTTCTCAGCCTTCATTTCCCTACCTGCATTTGAAAACTTACTCGCTTATGTTTTCCGAGAATGCAGCTCTCACACCTATGAAGGTCAACCGACTTCAGTTTCGGAATCAAGATGTTGGTCACTAAAAGCATCATTCCTTTCTGGCTCATATGCCCCAACCGACAGTGACACAACACTGTCTTCTTTGTGTTGTCAACAACAGCGACTGTATTGCGACAACTAGTCGTCATATAGAGAGTACCAGTTTTCTTACCTCGACCAACCACTATAACGCCCTTCGTCATCTTCCAGGACCCATTACCAAAATTAAGATCATGTCCCTCATCATCAAGCTGACCCACTGAGATCAAATTTTTGCATCAACTTCGACACATGTCTGACCTTTTTGATCTTCCACACGAGTCCATTTGACATCTTCAAATTGATGTCTCCAGTACCAACGACGTCTAAGGGCTCACCATCTGCCAGGTAAACTTTGCCGTGATTGCCAGCAACGTAATTAATCATTATATCACGATGTGGAGTGGTGTGGAAAGACGCTCCTGAGTCAAGCACCCAAGAGTCTATCGGGCTGTCAACCGACAACAACGCATAGCCAATGTCTTCCGTGGCAGCATTGATTCCACTCCCCTTGTTGTCCTCCTTCTTCGGTGCCCTGTAATTCTTATTGAAGTGACCTGATTTCCCACAGTTCCAACATTCAAGAGTTCGCCTGGATCTAGATTGACCCCTGTCATTCCTTGACTTCGACTTGCCCCTATTTAGGCTGTTGTTTCTGTCGTAATTTTTGCCTCTGTTCTCAACATTTAGAGCAGAACTAGTCGATGCTTCACTAGAATCTCTCCTGCGAACCTCCTCGGCTAGGATACGATCTCTCACATTGTTGAACTTCAGTTTGTCACTGCCAACCGAATTACTAACGGCTGCTTTCATCGGTTCCCAGCTGTTCGACAGAGATGTCAATAGAATTAGGGCTTGCACTTCATCGTCAAACTCGATTGCAACCAATGAAAGTTGATTAACAATCGTGTTGAATTCATTCACGTGCATTGCAACAGGAGCACCTTCTTCCATCTTTAGATGAAAGAGTTTCTTCATGAAAAATATTTTATTGTTAGTTTCTCATACATATCGGATAGAACCTTCATCATGCCAGCCATGGTCTTCTCCTTTGTCACATTGTGAGTAACGTTCTTCGACATCGTTAATCGGATTACTCCCAGAACCTGTCTGTCAAGGAGATTTCAATCGGCATCATTCATCTTTTCTGGCTTCGGGCTCAAATGTTGATGAAGTTTTATGCCGTACAAATAGTCTTCAATCTGCATCCTCCAAAACGCGTAATATGTACCATTGAATTTCCCGATGCCGTGTGCCGAACCATCTTCGCCTCCCATTATTTTCTGAATCGCAACACAATTTGTTGCTCTGATACTAGTTGTTAGGATTTACGCGTTTCAAACCCTACTTAAGCCGAAAATAATAAATATGCGAAGAATAAAATAACACACACAGATTTATAGTGGTTCACCTTCAATGCGAGAGCTGCGTCCACTTGCCGCTGCAGATTTTACTATAATGGAGTTTGAGTTTACAATCTCTCTTTCTCTCTTATCCGGCTACACCGTCTCAACTCACTCTTTTCTTAGAGAGACAAAGAAACGGCGCCCTAATATATATATATAGAGAAAATTAGGGCGAACATAATACAAGCCTAACATTTCCAAAATACCCTCAACTAATAACATTACACCGACTGATGTCAGCCCCCACAATCGGCTAACCCCAATCGGCTGATTACAATCGTCTGCATAAAGTCTTCATAATGTCGGTAAATGAATTAAGCTCCAGAACTCAACAAGCTCGAGTATGGATCAAACTCAATAATAACTCAACCGCAAGCTTGTTTTCTGCTCCATATTATTTTTTTCCATTTGGAAGCATACACTAGCTTAAATGTATCTGGGGCTAGAAAAGTTCCAGAAAACTTAATAACAATCCTATGATTTTCAAAGTAGATAATTAGGATTTGGTTCAAGATTGTTCCAACAGTGATGTCTCTCTTTCTGCTCTCTTCACCAACTAAGTCTTGTAGCTCACAGAGCATGTAAAATATAATCCCAAGGTAAACATTTTGAACATTAAATGAGCTCTCATACATACACATGTACACAAAGAGAATGAAATTATTTAGAGAAGACATTTATCTGATTGCAGAAGCATAATTCAAGAGAAATTATACACTACAAAAACAGGCTAGTCGAATATCCCAGTGACTAGAAATAAATCCAGAGAATTACAAGGTTTCAAATGAAGATATACAAACCTCTTACCTTGTCCTGACCCCCAACATCCCACACGGTAAAGCTGATGTTCTTGTATTCAACTGTTTCCACGTTGAAGCCTGCCAATAGAAAGATTTCATAATTGAAAGAACCAGTTGCATAGCAAAAACTGACAACATTGGAATAATCAAAGTAGGATCTTCTGTTGGGTATTGATATTGGTGAATGGAAAATGATGGAAAGAAAAGTGAGAGTTGTCCCACATCGGTAGTGGAAAAAAAAGTGATCCCTCTTGCTTTATAAAATAAGCATTTGTCCCAAATCGATAGTGGAAAGAAAAGTTCTTCTACTTATAAGTAGAAGTACTCCTTCTTGTTGCTAAAGGGTTAAGAAGAGGGTCTCTCCTCGCGCCGTCGTCGCTCGGCTTCGGCTTCGGCTTCGAAGGATCTGATTGATTGATAATCTTTTTGGACCAAATTTTCTTTAATTTTTAATTATTATTTAATTAAATTAATTAATTTATCCAATCCTACCCGTTAGTGACCCGGATCCGCTTGTCTGACCCGCGACCCGTTTTCTTTACCACATTTAAATTTCCCACCAGTTTTTAGTGGCTGTTCAGAAGGGTTGCAAACCTTCAGAAACAGTACTTCCATGGCTATAAATTCGTTTGATTCCTCAGAATTTTACTTACGAATTTTCTGGAAAAACACAAACTTCTTCTTCTTCTGCACAAATAAATTCTGTGTGATATACTGCCGTTGAGTGGTTCGCCGCTACCTGAATTTGGAGTACTACTATTCTGGTAAGATAATCGTTCTATCCTGGGAGGGGATATTCCATCAACCTCGAGTATTGTGAGGGGAATAATTTCCTTAAGGACACACTTTGAACTAAGTGAGCTCGATTATATTTTGAAAAATTATTCTTATTTTTCAACACTGATTCTGTTTACTTTCAGTTCTTATTATTTACTGATTTTTTTGGAATACAGATTAATAACATCTTCTACATGACATGCATTTGATGAAAATACATAGACGAAGGCAAAAATTGCACCCTTTAAAAGCTATTTGATCCCCTGAGATAGAGTCTTATAATCTCAAAGAATACATTTATTTTTTTATCAAATGATTCGAAACGATGCTGCAAGATTTCAAGGCATTTTCACATATCAAGAAAAATTGTACAGATCAACATAATCTACTTCCAAGTAGTATTTCTGACAATGAGTCAAAAATTATGATAGACTGTGAAGTGCAATTCATGAGAAGAATAGAAATTGGTATAGTGGTAACAATTTCCCTCAATTTGAGCTTGTAGAGAATTGTGGTTTTACCAGCAGCATCAAGACCAACCATAAGAATACGCATTTCTTTCTTAGCAAAGAGGCGACTAAAAAGTTTGGTGAAAGACAGCCCCATCTCTGTATAACTGAAGATGAAATTGTTTATACCTTATATAGGGGACCCATTATCCTCCGTTACTTAAGTCAAATATACCCTACTCATTACATATCAACCCCTATATTCAAAAAATTACTACGTTCAATATGTTTGGATTTATTAATTTTAAAGATGACTTTTTGTTTTCATTGTCAATGTATATTCTATGTATAGAATAATTTTACTAAATTAGATTTGTTCATTCATAGACTAGTAATGATTCTGTTGCATCCTCGGTAATGAATTTATTGCTTGTATGAGTACTTTATTTATATGATTATGATAGCAACGAGGAACTATATATTAAGGTAATTTGATATAAATATTTTATTTGATTGTTCATTTTGTAAGAAGAAGGAGAATAAGTAATTTAAGTTATACGACAAATCGAAAATCTGAATTATCCAAATCAAATTATTCGAAGCCGAACTTAAAAAATTCGATTCAATTCGAACATGTTTGGATCGTATTCGAATTACATGTTGCGAAATTCGAAAATCAAAATTATAATTCGAAATGTGTTAAACCCGATCCAAACCGACCGATGAACATGCCTAATTCGAACTATCATCATTGATATATTAAATAAACATCGAACATGACTAGGCCAATTATACATAAATAGTGATTGTGTAATTAAAAAATAAAATAACGTATAGTTAAGACATGAAATTCACAATAAAATAATAATAGGGTAGATGCGTTTTTTACCATAAAATCACTTTTATTCGGTGTTTGCTTATTGGCTCACGTTGTTATGATTTCCCTTAAAAATTTAGTGTTGTTGATAATGACCAATCACAAGATTTGCAAATAGTCGATGGTATTAGTTTATGCGTTTAGTTTTTTTTAAAAAAAATTTATTTGAATAAAGTTCCATTTCAAGTGTCTTTAGTTTGACTTGACACAAAATTTAAGATTTTTTTTTTAATTCTTGTGATCTTAATTAAAGATGTGTGTATTCATTTAAATCTTGTAATCTTAAACTTGCCAGATAGAATGTTGAAATTGAAAAACTTACTAAATATAGAATCAAGACACTTTTTTTAGTATGAACCAAAAAGGTTATCAGACACTCAAATTGAGACGAAGGGAGTATTGAACAACTTATTAATTTCAACATCCCATCTTATATGTTTAATGTCATAAAATTCAAAGGTGCATTTTGATACTTTATACACCGCCTTAATTTAAATTACAAGATTTAAAAAAACTTCTTACTTTTTAAAATTGTGTGCTGCCATAAATGCTTCATTTGTTTGCACTTAATAAATGTATTGATCTTAATCATTCAAGTCTCAAAATATTTTTTTTTAATTAAAATCATATTCTGAATAAAATTTTGTTGAAACATGTTGCCCGTCTCGAGTATATGTGCCCATTAGTCCATTAGGTGTTTCTATTCTATTTCTATCTCATTTATTTATTCTGTTTTTGTTCCTTCTTTAAAAAAATATAATTCGTTATTAGGCACTAGATGGTTCATGGTTCGATGAACTAACAACGACGTCGTTTACTTCCATTTTTATTTTCCTCCACAAAATATATATGAACTTTGGTGCACCGTTTCGTGTTGTACACTGCTTCCTCTGCCATCAACCCCCCTACCCCTAAACCCCTAACCCACCCCACTTAATTAATACCTCTCAATTCTCGTAATTCCAATTTTTCGTTTCGCAAAAGTCCGCCAATTTTTTTCCCCCAATTTATAATTCGCTTTCCTCTCTTTCTAGGGTTAGGATTTTTCTTAACCATGTACTATTTTACAAATTTAGATATTATATAATGGTTAAAAAATTCCTTTTTTCTTTAATTTAATCCTCATTCAGTTGAATCTGCTCTGCAATTGGTAGGGTTTTCTTCTCAATTAAGCAAATTTCAATTAATTTTGTATTTTTTAGGACTTTATTGTGCTTAGTGTTTGGTGCCTATGCTGTTTCTTATATATATATTTTAGATTGATTAATGGTAAACATTGCTTTTTTCAACTTTGTGCTGAATCTGCTGTACAAATAGTAATTTTTCTTCTCAATTCAGCAATTTTCTATTAATTTTGTATATTTTTTGGAATTTATCGTGCTTAGTGTTTGGTGCCTATGCTGTTTCTTATATAAAGTTTAGATTGATTAATGGTAAAACAAATTGCTTTTTTCAACTTTCTGCTGTACAATTGGTAATTTTTTTCGTCTCGATTCAGCAAGTTTTTATTAATTTTGTATATTTTTAGGATTTTATTGTTCTTCAGTTGGTGCCTTATGCTGTTTCTTATATAAAGTTTAGATTTTTCTGTGATAGTTGTATTTTAGACTCTGTGTTTAATGTCTGGAATATGATTGACTTCAACTAGTTTGGGATTGTGGTGTAGTAGTTGTATTTTAGACTTAACATGTCTTTTTTGGGTTTTATGTTCTTCTGTTTTGGTTGAGTTAAAACATATTTTATCCGATATGGTTTAACTGTGTTGCTTTATGAGATTCCTAATTTGAGTTGCCTGTCCTTGTGCCGAGGGTCTACCTGAAACAACCTCTCTACCTCCTAAGGTAGGGGTAATGTCTGCGTACACTCTACCTTCACCGGACCCCATTTTGTGGGATTTCACTAGGTATGTTGTTGTTGTTGATCAGCTGTGATTTCGAACTTATAGCCCCTTTGGCCAAACTTCTAAAATCTGTTTATTTTGAAAAGTATTTTTTTCAAAAGTGTTTTTTTAAAAAAGTACTTTTGGCGAGAAATAGTTTGGGTTTAGCCAATTAATTTAAAAAGCACTTCTGAGAAGCAATTAGTGTTTGGCCAAGCATTTAAAAAGTGCTCAAGTGTGTTTTTCTCAAAAGTGCTTTTCAAAAAGTTCTTCGGGGCAAAAATAGTTTTTTAGCTTTTGGAAAAATGCTTCTGCTACTCCTCAAACCCTTATTTTCTCCCAAATGCTTGGCCAAACACCTCCGTTTTTTCAAATAAGTACTTTTGGAGAAAAATAAGTTTGGCCAAACAGGCTATTAATAATGTTACTTCTCTTGAGTGAGAGAAAAATCATAAGGTCTCAGGTTCAAAAACTAGGGGAGACAAAAACACTAAGTGATTTCTTTCCATCTGTCTAAACCTTGGTGGAAGGAATTCTAATTTCTAAATCGAAAGATTCTTTTCTTTCAACCCCTATTTATATTTTGACCAAAAGCAGAACCTTTATTTGAATTTAGTCGTTCTATTTATTCAGGAAATAAGTGATGATCCGAGGCTTCTTACTAAAGGAATCTTTGATTTGATTTAAGTTAGTTTTTTTATTGAATCTTCATGGTTCTGCGTACACTCTACCCTCCACATACCCCACTTTGTGGGATTTCACTGTGTATGTTTCTTTACACCAGGATTTTACAAAGCTGAACACCTCTCGTTCTTATTATTTTTTTAATATGAATACGAAAACAAAAAAAGATGAAAATCAAAACGCCATTTTATTCAAAACCTCTATGAGACTCAGAGTTACCTGATACATGTTGTTGGGAGGTAGCATGTATCCCATGGAATTAGTCGATGTGCGCGCAAGCTGGCACATACACCACAGTTATAAAAAAAAAATTAAAATAATGCGAGTGCTTATGTGAGCTTTACAAAATATTCTTGGTACCAAGTCCAAATATGGGAGCAAGCTTTTGGTAGGTCGACAGCCTAGCTAAAATATTCTAACTAGGATGTGGATTTGCATAGCTGAGATTAGGTAGGTTATGATTTGAGATGTAGTTGATTGGTTAATTGTACATGACATCTAATATATATCTTTGAGCATATTCGTGGTTAATTTATAGTGTGTTCTTCAAGTGTATCATTTCCTTGTGTGAATTGAGTTGTGGCTGAAATGGAGACTGATGTGGCGAATTTATGAGCATATATGGGACTTAAGCTTAGCTAGGTGAATGCACTAGATGTTGGAGTAAGAGTTTGATCAAACTTGTAGTATGACTTTTTGCTGATGAAATTGATGGATGGTAGTGCATTCTAAATTTTCTTTCCTATTACCTTTTGTGGGTCGGTCACTAGTTTTTTGTTGTTTTCTAGCAGTTCTGTCAAATTGCTGCGTTTTCTTTTGAAACAATTTCTGCTTCTTTTTGAGTCAACGTTGCCTGTTTGAGTGACACCCACTTATTTAGTTATTACAATTTTGTTTTACTTCTTTTCTGTGAAGGAGTGGTAGTCCTGATATGGTAATTGAAGTGTATAATATTCCTGAGCAAGGATAAGTGGGTGATTTTATGGTAAAGTTTGGGATTAATGATTAGTAATAGGATATTTAAGAGATTTTTTCCCTCACGAACAAAAACGTTCAGTGACTTTCAGTGTCATTTTATTTTAGAGCATGATGGTTCAAATGATAAAGGTATTTTCTGTGTTACCAGATTCAGGGTACTGAGGCAAACCTGCAGATCACCAGTCCGCTGCTTCAGAGCTTTCAAGCTATGTATAATGAAGGAGCCCCTGAGTTTGTTGTTGATCAGGGATTATATTATCCACCTGCCACCAATTATGGTTATTTCTGTACAGGTGTAACACTGGAATTTAACTTGAGATGCCAAATTGCCAATAATAGTTGGATTGCTTACTTGTCTTAACGTTTTATTTGGTCAGGATTAGAATCCCCTGGTGATTGGGATGGCCACCAAAGATTTTTTGGTCTGGATGGTCAAGATATTCAGTATATGGTTAGTTCATTCTTGGACCTAGTTAACAAAAGTACATTTATAATTAATTCAAGTTTATAGCAGTGTACTGTCCGTGTTCACTGTATTTTGTAACTCGTATGTGTTTGTTTTTTCATTTCAGGATGCTCAAACTGAAAGTTTCCCCTATGTATATTATACACCTAACTATGGATATGCAGAGTCTTCATATAATCCATACAACCCTTACATTCCCGGTGCTGTAGTGGGAGTTGATGGTCCATGTACAGGGCCACAACATTACTACACAATCCCCCCTTATGAAAACTTGGGATCACCTTCATACTTACCCATGGTGGCACCATCTTCATCTGGTATTCTTGCGAATCCTGCAGACCCAATAATGGGTAGTGTTATATCTTCTACTAATAGAGCTGATGATCATCGTCTTAAACGTAATTTATCCTCAACATCTCCAATCTTTACTCCAACTTCATTAGGCCCAGCTTCAGGTTATAAAAGTGCATCTAATAGGGGATCTGAAAGTGCAAATATCAATGCTGCCTCGAGCAAGCAACATGTGTCGCATGTTTTTTCCAGTCCATCCTCTCAAGTACACCCGGTAAGAAGCTTTCTTCCGTGTTTGAAAGGTGTCCAATAGGGTCAGGCTGCTTTTATCTGGGTTGATTTGTTAGTTTTATTCTAATTTCAAGTGTGCACTTGTATTTATTGTAGAAATTCTAATTTGTATCTTTTCTTCACCTCTTCATGGGACTGTGGTTCATGCATCACTTTCTGAGTTTTTATATGAATCCTTTGATAGGGTAAAGTTGTTCAAGCTATAGGAAGCATTATTCATGGGAAGGCTTTGTCTAATCATGGTCAACTGAGAGCTCATCCTCCTTCTGAAATTGACTTGTCTGATCTTAGATCAGGTGCGCATGAGCGAACTAATACAGATAAAGTCAGGCCAAAGTTTCTAAATGGAATAGCCCCAAGTGATGGGAAAGTTAGTCCTGATATGTTGACTGAACAGAATCGAGGACCTAGAAATGACAAAACAAAAAAACAATTGGTTGTGAAGGCCTACACTACAAGAGCAGGAAATGTTGATGTGCAAGGGAATATAGTTATTCATGCTGACGAGTATAATAGAGGTGATTTTCTAATAGACTTTGGGAACACAAAATTTTTCGTAATCAAATCGTACAGTGAGGATGATGTGCATAAGAGTATAAAGTATAATGTTTGGTCATCTACGCCAAATGGGAACAAAAAACTGAATAGCGCTTATGAAGATTCTCAGAGAATTGCTGCTGGAAATCCAAGAGCCTGCCCAATATTCCTTTTTTTCTCGGTTAGTTGATTTCTACCACTAGGTCTAATAAGCAGTAAGCACCAATTATTTTAGCCAAATATTTCGTTGTCCAATAAGCTCAACTAATTTGATATTGTCTTTGAATCTTGATCATGAAGGTTAATGCAAGTGGCCAGTTTTGTGGTGTCGCTGAAATGACTGGTCCTGTAGACTTCTACAAGGACATGGATTTCTGGCAGCAAGATAAGTGGAGTGGTAGCTTCCCTGTGAAGTGGCATTTCATAAAGGATGTACCGAACCCTAACTTTAGGCATATTATATTAGAGAACAATGAGAACAAGCCGGTAACTAACAGCAGAGACACACAAGAGGTTTGTTATTTAATTCTGCATACTGCAACATATATATATATATATTATCTTTTGCTTCTACCGCTCGTTTTTCCATCAGTATGTTTACCTGAAATTAATATTTTTTGGTCTGAGGTGTTTAAATATATGAACATATTTTGGCAATTCCATAAAACCTGCTACCAGTGAACTCCATATGGAAATGCCATAGAACCTGCTACAGAGTTTCTTGGCTCTCTTTATTGTTCATATGATCATATCTGTAACTTCAATGTCAATGATTTATCCTTCGTTTTTTCTCGCCTTTTCCCTCATTCTTCATTGTTTTCTCTCTGTGGTCTCCTCTCTTTTTTCTTCTATCTCATCATTTTTTTTGGAGCCAATGGAGGTGGCATGCATTAGGGCATGTCTTCAATTAACTTCTACTATTTATGTAGACAAGTATTGACCAATCACTATTGCTTCCCCCTCTTGTGTGATGCTGCTGCAAGCTTTCTTATGCTTTCCGTACCCAGTCCTTTCTCCCTATCTGCTTCACCTCCAATTGCATAATATGCTTTATGCCATGTATGTCATTATAGATGTGGTTTCTTTTCTTGTCCTACAGCTTTTTATGCATTCATTATTTCTGGTTTCTTTCTCATCTTCTCTTGTCAAGAATGCCCGTCAACAGAATCTTCTTCTCCTTCTCTATTTTTTTTTGTCATTTTCCCCTTTTGGCAACAGTATACATGTATACAGATTTGAAGGGATAGAAAAAGCATACAGTTATTTGAGAATTTGATAAGGTGTCGTGGTTAACAGCATGTACTGTAACCATCGTTATACCTTTATTTATATAGAAAACATTAATCTCCATTTTCAAAGAAATTTTCCTGTATCTAGAAACTGAAGGCGAATGTCCACAAGTCCCTATACCTCTTGCAAGATCACTATAATGTTAAAATCTGTAACTGTCGCTGAAAACTTCTCAAAAGCCACATCAGAGGAAACAGCATATATTATGATACCCTTTAAAAATTTATGGACCATGAGGGTGGTTTGATGAACTGTCCGTCTAGCATGAAGTACCTTTACTGCTCTTCTTTGCCTCATACTGTCTTCAGAACATAGGGGAGATTCTTTTTCATCTACTAGTTTATTTTATATTTCTTTGCCAATGAAATCGAGAATTCTCACTCTTTTGGCATCTGATGGTATGATTTACAGTTGCTTAGATCTGGCATGATGCTATTGTCTTGCACTTTCATTTTACCAAAGTCGGTTTCTACATTTTAGAAAATCTTGCCTTTTTATCCCTTAATGTGAATAAGCAAATATACTGCAAGAAAGGCATTGGAAAAAATCTGACTTCCTTTATTCAATGTGTAGATACGCTACAAGAAAGGCATTGAGATGCTGAAAGTATTCAAGGATTACGCATCAAAGACATCATTACTAGATGACTTCATGTATTATGAAAATAGACAGGAAGTCTTGCAGGAAGAGAAAGCCAAGCTGCTATTCAGGAGCTATGAAAGCCCATTTTTTATGCCTGTACTGGATCCCCCACGCAAGCTAAATTCTAGTTTTGGTTTACCTTCTGGTGATAGTGAGAAGATCTCGAAGCGTAGTGAACAGCAACAATCTGGGAATGGCGTGGCTGTTCCTGCAGAACTTGATTCCATAGGTTCTAAATCTAACAAAGAGAATGCAAATAATGGTGACAAACTTGTGGCTGATGGAGGTCCACATGTTGATAGTGCACTGAAGATTGGTTCCCTAACTATCAACCCGAAACCATCGAAAGCTCAGCCCTTGGATGTACATAGTACCAGTAACACAGTGGCAAGCACCCAGTCAGTTGATGTTGTCACTGTGGGATCTATGCCTGTTAAAGTTAACGGACATGCTGAATCTTCTGGTTTCCTAACTATTGGAACAATTCCGCTTGATCCTAGAGCTTTCCAGCGCGATGAGGCCGGTGGGTCTGGAAAAACGGTCCTTAAGTGAGTATGCATTACTACAGTAAGTGTTGATACCTGGAGGAAAAATTATTTGTCGTATATTATACTTGGTTCTACCAAAATTGATCCGAGAATGAGTTTTCTTGGGAAATGTTTCTGTTTATCGTTTCTCCTTTCAAGAGGAATGCATTTGAGATACTAATTTTGAGGCTTTGGTTGGGATTTGGATGATTGCTGATATTGCTTCAAATACAGTGCAAGTTTCTTCCTTTTGGCTTCTTTTTTCAACAGATTCAAGGTTTCCACCTATCCAAAAAAAAAAGATTCAAGGTTTTTGTATCTTATCTTCAGCATTAAGACGAAAAGAAAAGCAAAATACTTGTGGTATTCTTTAGTCGTTGTATCGTTGACTCGGACACAAATGTATTTTTGCTTGTTGAAATGAAATTTTAGACCTTCACTTGATGTTATTATCCTCGACTTCAGTCACTGGGAGTGTCTCCATTTCTAATTGTCATTTAAGGTTGTTTTATTATGGTTCTTGTGTGAGTTTTTGTAATAGCTCTTCAATGTTCACTTTTTTATGTGCCTGTGCATTAGTAATTTCTGGTTTAACTATATCTTTCAAAGCTAAAGGTAAATTGTGCCTGCCTGTTTCTACTTTCCATTTGCAGCCTCGTTCTGGTTTAAATATACTTGAGTCGCTATTTTAAATCTACCCGACATAAGGGACCATTTTTTGTCATTTTGTCAAACGGCAAAAAAAGCTCAAATTTGAAGTTCACATATTTCTTGGTGTATATTGTTAAACTTTTTCCCACAATTTTTGTCAAATTCAACAAATATAAATTGAGAAATATTTGACGGAGATTAAAAATATAAAATTTTGACAGATATAAAAGACCAAAATTGTTCAAAAACATACTTGAGTCACTATTTTGAATCTAACCCAAACATAATGGATAATTTTTTGTCATTTTCTCACCTTATCTACCCCACAAAATCCATTGCGTAACTCTCAACTCACCTTTCTCTAAAACCCTAAAGAATCCTCGAAGCAGCAAAAAATGGCATCTTTAACAAATCAATTTGTAGGATTAAAATGTCCAATTTCAACAATAAGAATAATTTACTCCAACAAGAACCATATGGTATTTTGAACAAGAAACGAATGGTCTTTTAGGTTTGAGGAGATGTTCAAAAATAAAGTATGCACCGAACAGAATTGATCCATTAAATTTTTTAAAAGTTGACATTTTTAGTCTCTGACATATGTTTATCAAATTTTGTCTATTAAATTTGACGAAAAATATAAAAAAGGAAAATTAGTGAAAAATCACAGAGATGCAAAGTATTTATTGTTAATTTTTTTCCCCACATTTTTTCTTATTTCAAATTTAATGAACAATAAGCGGCTAAATATTTGACGGAGACTAAAAAATATAGATGTTTGACTGATTTAAAAGACTAAAATTGTTCGAAAACATACTTGAGGCACTATTTTGAATCTACCCCAAACACAGGGACCATTTTTGACACTTTCTCAAACGACAAACAAGCTCAATTTTGAAGCTCACTTTATTCTACCCCACAAAATCCATGGCATAACTCTCAACTCAATTTCCTCTAAACCCTTTTCAAAGCAGCAAAAAAAAAAATATGGCATCTTTAACACATCAATTAGTTGGATTAAAATGTCCACCAATTTCAAGAACAAGAATAATTAATAAAAACCTTATAAATCCCACTATTATTATACATACAAAGAAAAAGATTGTGTGTAAAGCTTCAGCAGTGGCAATTACAAATGCACAAACAAAAGAGAGACTTAAACTTAAGGAGATGTTTGAAGAAGCATATGAAAGATGCCGTATAGCACCTATGAAAGGTGTAGCTTTTACTGTTGAAGATTTTTATTCTGCCCTTGAAAAATATGATTTTGACTCAGAAATAGGTACCAAGGTTAGCTCATATTATTGTGTATCTTTCTAATTTTCTGTGGTTATTGATTTGTGTTTTGGAGATTTTGGATGATGGGGTTGCTATTATGTTACTTAATTATGTCTATCCTGTTGTATATCTCTAATTTTATGTGCTAATCGATTTGCATGTGGGTGATTTTGGATGATGGGGTTGCTATTATGTGGCTTAATTATGTGTTAGCACTTCTGTTTTCAGAATATTAGGCTTAAAGGTGGATTCTTGTAAATTATGTGCCTACTAATTTGTGTTTCAGAGGCTTTGTGTAATGGTTTTTTCTTTTCTTTTCTTTCTTTCGTGTGTGTGAGGCTGAATTTAAAATGGATTCATGGACTACTATGCATCTTTAGTTTCTGTGCTTACCTAATTGTATTTCAGAGATTTTAGATGATGGGGTTGCTATAATGTGGCTTAATTATGTATTAGCAATTCTATTTTCAGAATCTTAGACTTAAAGATGTATTCTTGTACTACTATGTCTGTAAATTCTGTGCCTACTGATTTGTATATCAGAGGCTTTGTATATTGTTTTTTTTGTGTATGTGTGTGGCTGAATTATGTCCTGAGGCTTATACATGGATTCTGGACCACTATGTATCTATAGATTCTGTGATACCAATTTGCTTGTTAGATGTTGTGGATGTAAGTGAATTATGTACATCACTTTCTATTTGGAGTTTGTGCTTAATATTTGGCGAAATCATGAAAAGAGAACTATATGCGTGTTGTTCGGGATTCAGATGTCGTGATTCTTCATGTTTGTTATGTCCGTAGATATTTGGGATTGCTATTTTCTTAAAGTGAATTACGTCTATCACTTATTTTTCTTGGACTTTGTGCTTAAAAATGTATCCTTGCACTATTCGGAAAAAGCACGATAGGAGAACTATATGTCTGTTCTTTGGGATGCGAATGTCGAGATTCTTCATGTTTACTCTGTCTGTATAGGGTTCCTTTTAAAATATAACATGAGTCACATTTTCTGGAACACTAAAAGATGGGATAAGAAATTCAAGATTTTAATTCCACATATGTTTTATATTTGTCATTCTGTGAGAAAATATTAAAGTAGTTGTAGAAAATTTAGTCTTACAGGACGTCCCAATATGAAAAGAGTCATATAAATTGAGTAGAGGAAGTATATAATTTCCTCTCAAATTTCTTTTGTGGCTGCGAATTTGGTTGATCTCCTTTCACGAGATTTTGTTATTATTTATCAACCTTTGCTTGATAGTCAAAAATCCCAAAACAGAAAGAAATGGGGATATTTTATGATTCTGCTCAAGGTGAAGGAAGAAACAAATGCATTTTATTTTCTCTACATTTCCTTTTTTTAGGTCAAAGGGACAGTTTTTAAAGTAGATGCAAATGGAGCTTTAGTTGACATCACAGCAAAATCATCAGCATACTTGCCCTTACAAGAGGCTTCAATTCACAACATCAAGCATATAGAAGAAGCTGGAATATTTCCTGGTATGAGAGAGGAGTTTGTGGTTATTGGTGAAAATGAATCTGATGATAGTTTGGTATTGAGTTTGCGTTCAATTCAGTATGACCTTGCATGGGAAAGGTGCAGACAGCTTCAAGCTGAAGATGTTGTTGTCAAAGGTAAGGTATGTATTGGCTTCCAAAGTTTTTGTTTCTTTAATTCTCTGCCTGTTGTTCTGTATCATAAAAATTAGAGTTAAAAAACCCCTAAACTATCATTGTTTTATGAGTTCCATACCTAAACTATTGGATCTTCATAGAACCCTCCTGAACTACCATAAACTCATATTAAAATACTCCCTTGTGAAAGATGACATGCTACATGAACGTCACGCTCTAAAAGCTCCTCCGAAGAGTTCCAAGTGGCAGTACAAGTGGAAAAGATTCTGAGTGAATGGGTTAAAAGTTAAAACCCTCCAAACTATCATTATTTTGCGAGTTTCATACCTAAACTATTGGGTGTTCACAGACTCATTTGTAAGACTTTTTTAATCTCCCACGCGCCTCTTAGCAAGTTATCCCAAACCGCGGTGGGGGGGGGGGTTCACTCTAAAAATTATGAATGCTTTAACCTATATCGTGGCATGCAAAAGCTGCCGATTCTGTTATATTTTATTAATTTCAGATCCCATTGTTTGTCGGCCACATCAGACATATCATTTGCAATTTCTGTCATATGGTTTAACTTCTGTTCCTCTGGATGATACTGCAGGTGGTTAGTGCGAATAAAGGTGGAGTGGTGGCATTGGTCGAGGGCCTTCGTGGGTTTGTTCCATTCTCACAGATATCATTGGTTAGTTACCGATAGTTCCAATTTACAATAAAACTCTAGTTTTTTCAAAGTTATTAATATCTGTTGTAGAATTTCTAATATCAGGATTCTGGACCAAATATTATGATTCTCTTGGGATGCTTGCATTTCATGGTGTCGTTTCTTTTGCTTTTAGTGATCAGTCATTAGATGCTAGAATATGCTTGTGCTCGTTCATGTTGTCCTTTTACACATTCTCTTGTCAGCTTATTGTCAACTAAAGGACCAACTTACTGAATAACACACTTCTATCACATGAGAGTCTTATGATTTAAAGACTGAATAATGAGTGTGAACTTCACCTTGAGTTCTAAGCCACTAGACTTTCATCTTGTTTTCCTTATTTTGAACTTAGGAAGTTTTTTGTGTTGATGGTTTTGCTAAACACCGAGTACTTGCTTAAATTCGCCAGACTAATTGGAGATTCTGTAGAATAGTTACAACAATCTGTGTTCTTCTTCAACCAAATCCCTGGCCATTTTTTTTTTTGGTTCAAGTAAAGAGTTTCATTGATATTAACAAGGCCAACTTGGCCGTATACAAGTGGTTTACCAAAAAGCGGAGAAACCTACAATATATGGTTCTCTCCAAAAGACAACCAATCCTCTATGCAAACAGGAACTACATGGGTACACCAAAAAAAAATAAGGGAACGGAGATTGCTCCTTAATTGAGCAAAGCTCATCTCCACTCCTTCAAAAGCTCTCCTGTTTCTCTCTTTCCAGATAACCCACATTAAGCAAGAGGAGTAACGTTCCAAGCCTTGTGTCTTCTTCTCCTAGCTCCACTTTTTCAACTGAACATCAACTCCTTCTCGGACCTCGGCATTACCCAAGAGACACCAAACCATCTAAAGATATCCTCCCATAACCTTGTGGTTAATTTGCAATGTAACAGAATATGACCCACGTCCTCATCCGTCTCCTTACACAGGAAGCACCAGCTCATGCAAATAACCTTTCGTTTTCTAAGATTCTCTGCAGTCAAAATCACCCCTCTAGTAGCTAACCACGTGAAAAATCACACCTTCCTCGGCACCTTAGGTATCCATACGGAGACGTGTGGAAAATTATCCTCTGCCCTAACCAGATGCTTCTAGAAGACTATTTCTCTGTGCATCATGTGGACTATATGGATAGAACGGAATAAGAGATGTTTTGAAGGGGGAAAACTTTATATTCCTTTTGAAAAAAAAAAAATGCTTACAGAGTATTTATTTTTGGTGTAACAATAGTATGATAGGAAATACTTCACAGTATGTTGAGTTTTGGAATCGATGCAGTTAAGGAAATGAAAGACATGATGTACATTTTGCTTTTTGTTTTACCTCCTTGGCATGGTATTAACAAAATTTTACCTTGTAAAAAAACCTTTGAAATTGACACAGTTATATTTGTAAGTACAATTCAAATGTGTTTGACAAAACCTCGTAAAATTCAAGTAATAGTGCAATGGCGCTTGTCAGATCGATATTTGCAATTGTAAAGAAAAAGGGATAAAGTATTCATCTACAGCTCTGTGAATAGTCAAATTTGGTACCTATAATTATCTATTACTCCTACTAGTTCAAAGTTTTTGCTTCACGTGGAAATTAGTTCTTGACCGGAAAAAAAGTGGTACTCATTCTCTCTGTGTGGGAAAGCTTATCATTGTCGAAAGTGAACTCTCACTATAAATATCTTTTAATGTGCCAGAAATCAACTGCAGAGGAGATTTTGGAGAAGGAGCTTCCGCTTAAATTTGTTGAGGTTGATCAAGAGCAAACCAGACTTGTGCTCAGCAACCGTAAGGCCGTGGCTGATAGTCAGACACAATTGGGAATTGGGTCAGTTGTACTTGGAACTGTCCAGAGCTTGAAACCATATGGTGCCTTCATCGACATTGGTGGGATTAATGGCCTTCTTCATGTCAGCCAGATCAGTCATGATCGCATTTCAGATATCGCGACCGTCCTTCAGCCCGGTGACACTCTAAAGGTTTGTATCGGAACGACTATTTGAGTTCTTATTTTTTTTTTTTTATAACTGTCGTGTCCGGGCCAGCTTGCCTAATTCCACGGGGCCACCTTCCACCAGCAACAAGTACCAGGTAACTCTGTCCACCAAAGCTAGGACAGATGGGAAGAAATCACCTAGTATTTTTGTAAGACTATTTGAGTTATTACTAGCTTCATGCGCTTCTCAAGGAAAACTGACAATCATCTGCTCAAATATTTTATAGGTCATGATATTGAGCCATGACCGTGAGAGAGGTAGAGTGAGCCTCTCTACAAAGAAGCTAGAGCCTACACCTGGTGACATGATTCGCAATCCAAAGCTTGTCTTTGAGAAGGTTCCTTTTTCTTTCCACGTGCTATTAATAGATCTTATTTTTTACTTCAACCATCATAATGTTGGTTTACATCCTGCCTATCTGCTTGAGCTTCGCTCTGGCTATGCTTCAAGCAAATTTACCGGATCAAGATAATTTCTTCATGTAGTAAGGCAACTTGCCGCAATTCCTGCTATTGATCATTTGTGTTTTGCATCTGTTTCTTGTATTAGTAATATTTATTAAAATGGTTTACACTTTCAACATGCTATTTAACTAGTATTGTCGCTGGATAAGGACATTTCTGTCAATATTTGCTTTACTTTAATTTGAGATAATTCAGAAACTTCATGATGGACAATGTTTATTCTGCTGCAACTTTGTTTTTCTTATATTTTGTTGGTTTTTTGATCGAGTGGCCTTTCAAGACAAAATTTTGTTTTCTTCGTCTAAAATAAACGGTTCGAGCTAACAACTAAAATATATTGTCTATACAAATCACTATACTCTATGTTTAAGCTTGTAATTTTTTCTACAGGCTGAAGAGATGGCTCAGACATTCAGGCAGAGAATTGCCCAAGCTGAAGCCATGGCTTGCGCTGATATACTGAGATTCCCATCTGAGGTAATTGCCGTTACAATTGCTCTGGATTGCAGACATTTAAGCAATTCATATTGTGATTCCACTTGTAAAAGCTGTCTTTCTGTACTCTTTTACGAGCACTAAGTTCGGTAAAACAGTTTTTGCTATAGCACCATCATTTTTCTAGTAAGTTCTCGACTCAATGGATCATCCACCTACATAAATGGACGTCTAGAGTCACTTCCTGACGATGTGCTTACATCCTATAGCAAGTGAACTTTTACTTTGCTTGGCCGAGGATAGATATAGACCGAACAGGATCTTTTAGGAAAGAGCAAGTAATTCCACTGAATGTTAGTCAGGGACAGAGCTACAATGCGTCGTATAGGTTCGGCAGAACCCAGCTTTGGCTCAGACTTTGTATTTGTGTTTAAAATTTCACTAAATATTTTAGATAATTTATCCATAAACCAGTAAGCTGCCTTTTTTATAATCCAGACCCATAAACTCAACATCCTAGCTCCGTCTTTGACGTGTAGTAAACAAAATATTAGATAATTGATCTCTAGTGCTTCAGATTCAGAATGAAACGACTTCAACGGAAAATTTCCCTATTTTCGTGTGGTTAGAATATCTTTTTGAGATCTAACTTGTTTTCTTTTATAACTTGACAGAGTGGATTGACTCTGAACTCCGACGGGATTTTAGGTCCCTTGATCTCTGAACTACCTGCAGAGGGACTGGATTTGGGTGAAATTTTTCCAGCTGAAGAGTCATGAACCATAATGATACTACACATTTTTTCCCACTTTGTTGAGGAAGAATGTATAATAGTGTTTGTAGGTATAGAGTTGTGTCATCTATGTTGAAATTGCATCTTGAATTTTGACAATTTTCTTATGATGTTTATTATTAAGAGTATACTTGAATTTTGCATCCGATTCTAAAGTCTTTTCTTATTCTTAAACCACTTCCCGTTTAGTTGTTGAAATATAGAGATCAGACTTTTTAAATGAGATTGAGTCCCACGAATATGCAGGCTAGAAAGATGTTATTTGTTGTTATTCTATCTATTTGTGCATCAAGTTAGAAGAAGATTCTCCAAGTATGATATTGGAGCTCATATTGTAACACATACATTCCCAGGCCAAATTCGGAAAGGTCTCTCTCATTGTTCAATTTAGGCTATATATTAGCCTAATTTTTAGATTGGCTGAATTCGATAGGTCAAAATGAGCTGAGTTAATAAATGATTGCGTCATAACCTGCTCAAACTTGACCAAGTTGAGGGGTGGGGGTCTTATTTTCACGAGCTAATTTTACTACCTCTACCTTGCATATGATTTTCTATTTTTATTGTATATTACTCGTTGGTTTCAATTTATGTGACCACATTTTGCACATTTTGGTTATCATTTATATAAGAAATAAGATCGAGAATCTCTCATGTTCTTGGAATATAAAAACAATTAACCATCTATTATGGGCCAATGCAAAACAGAAAGCTACGGCTGGTGGAGCCTTTAAGGTCCAACATGCTCACATCATTATCTAATGGGTCATTCGCACAAATTCCCTATTTTGGGGTGTTCTTTAATTTTTACCTTTAAGTTTGTGTTCTTTAATTTTTTACCTTTATTATTTTTGATGCGATATAATTAAAATTTTACAAGGCATAATTAGTGTTTATCTTCGGCATATATATCATACACAACCCACAAATTATACCGGATAAGACATACTCCATCCGTCCCAATTTATGTGACATCATTTGACTTGACACGGAGTTTAAAAAGAAAGGAAGACTTTTGAAATGTGTGATCCAAATCAAGTCTTATATAAGTGTATGGCTGTAAATCATCTCATAAAGTTAAATTATTTCTAAATATAGAAATGTGACATTATTTTTTGACAGAACAAAAAGAAAATGATGTCACATAAATTGGAATAGAGGGAGTAAATGTCAACACCCAACATAATATGAAAAAGGCACCTTTAGATTTCGGTGGGCATAGTTAGCGTTTAATTTCAACATATGTATCATAATATCCATAAAAACTATGCCGGATAAGGCATAATTTCCAACACTCAATATAATTTAAAAAATTATTATAAAACTATGCCGTATAACTTAATTCCTACATAATTTATGCCGTGAGAGGCAAAATTTCAATTTTCAAAGAGAAAAGTATTATAGAAACTATGCCTTGTGAAGTAGACCTGAATATTTTCATAAAATAAATAGCAGGGAAAAATATTAAATACCACATATATGAAAGGGAAAAAATTAAAGACCAGTGCGTTTGAACGACAATTCGCACAAAAAAATGTTATCCAATTCCTTTCAGATTTTCTCAAATCAAAACTTTTGGGCCTATTCCAGCCCACAGTTTGAGAAATGAATAGTGGGCTCACCTATTCCAGCCCAGTTTTAAGAATATCGGCAGTTCGAATTTTGATGTAGTCGTCGTCAGAAGTGGATCCAGGATTTGAGATTTATGGATTCATATTTCAATTTTTAGCTAAATATTACAATAATAACTGAATTCACAATCAAATAGTTATAAATATTTAGTGAATTTCTTAATAATACACAAATACACACACTAGGTTCACGTGGATCCGTAACTTTGGATGCGCCACTGCTTGTTGTTGCCGTTTTATTCTAACTGTTGTGCAGAAGTAGAGAGTGTATATAAGCATTAACACAAAATATAATACAAGTTATTGTAAAATGATACTTTAATATAAAATTCAACATTGAGAAACTTGTCGTTGAAAAAATCACCTCAAAGGTAGACCATTTCTGAAACTAATTTGGACTCGTTGAAAAAAAAGAAGTTTCTAATTAAGCAGACAAAATTCTGATATGATGTTTTGCTAACCCTAGAAGCATCTTTAGTGGAAGTGGATATACAAGTCTTATAATTAAATTTCAAATTTGCAATTAGGTTTTATTGCAATTATAATAACTCCTTCCAATCTCCATGATCCCTTTTTTAAGTTCAATTTCAAAAGATAACATAGTTTAATTTGTTGACTTTACTAGCTGTATATATGAACATATTTTTCTTCTTAGTTAGGAACTAAGTATTTCATTGTTTGCTTTGACTTTTGTATTTGACTCATCAATAATATGTATATAGATATTTTATGCATATAAGAATATGGTAAACTCTTACTATAGTTTAAATTGATTTGTGCTTTTTAGCTTTTTTGAATTGTGAGCAATTAGCTTGCGTGTAATGAAGCAAATTAGCAAAGTTCATGTACCTTAAAACGATTCAATTGGATTTAACAATATTTGTTTAGTTTAAAGAAATCTAGTTGGCTAGATAATCTCTTAATTAAATTAATTAATATAAGAACCATTGGTAGAAGCTTGCTTTGTTGACTAGTTAACTCACACACATGGTCAACTACAAAGAGATGTGGCGTCTTTGACTCTATAGATCAACTTTGTTTTATAGGGTTGAAACCTAAGATCACTATAACATAAAAATTAAGACAATGTTTTTTTTGGCAAGACATTAAGAAATATTGTATAGTGGCTTAGGTTGCTTCTTTCAATTGAATTATATGAATTCTTAATGTATAGTGGTTCAAGTTGATTGAAGAGTATTAAGTCTTAGAGAATTTTTAGACGATGTTGTCATGATCCAAGTTCATGATATATATTTGTCTCTTTTGGCCCAACAAGCCCAAATAATTTTTTTGGGCTACATCATCATCGAGCCAAAAAGCGCACTACTAATGTAAATTTATGTTAAGCTTAGTAAAGTTTTTCACTTTCCTCTATCATTTTAATATGAGATACGCGAACCTAGAAACCTGCCGATTCGTTCTCTTCCGCTCGCTCCCCATTATGAATATTGCAAATTAAATGTCGAGTTCAGATAAAAAAGAAGGCAAAAAAAAGGCTAACATATATCGCAAAAGTAGTATAATTACAAAGAATCTTCTGATTCAAACTGATCTAAATTGATATAACTGAATTAGTTTAAACCTAGTTGATACGGAGTATTAATTATTAGTAGCCGTAAAGTGATATGTGCAGCAGGAGAAGCATTAGATAATAAAGTAATAGAAAAATGGCAATAAGCACTAGTAGTGTAATAATAAACTAATCTTGTTGGTGCTTTTGGTAACCTAGGCGTCCCTGTTTGAATATAATTAATTGAATATTAAGAAAGAAATCGGCAAATACAACTTTGTGTTCATTTACTAAGGCAGGCTTGTCTTGTTCATATTTGACAAACTTTTCTTTCTCTAATTTTTACTATTCTTAATTAATACTTTCATGCACCCTACCTTCCTTCCTTTAAATTAACTCATAAATTAACACTAATTTTGCTTACATTGTCGGCCTCTAGTCAATTATAGACTAACAAATGTCGTAACATTAATCAATATGCGATGTATTTTCATAAAGGAATTATTCGACCTCTTTCATGAAAAAATCTTACATACGGGGATACTGAAAATAACAAATGAATGTCTCTCTTTTGCCTATGAGTATTTGTATGAAGAAACAAGTCTCGTACAAAGGTTGAAAAGAACGCTTTTATCTTCTTTCAGGTGGGTTGATGAATGATGCCAACCAGCTTGACAAAGAGCATTCAAATATGAAAAAGAGAAAGAAAAAAAATACATTGTGACGTGTTCACTTATGTATGCCTTAGCTACATGGATAATAAGAATTTATATAACCATCCCTAACTTGCTTGAAACTAAAGGGTAACACGCAATTCTATATAAATTTTACACCATCAATTGATAAAGGTAAAATTCAAAAGTGTTTAACGTGTTACGTTAGTGTTGATACACTTTATCAAACCAAAATAGAAAAGTGAAACATCATGCTTTCTTCCCAGAAAAGGAAGTCCATTGGATCTGTCAATTCATAGGATAAGAGGATATTATTATTAGGAATTGACAAATCATTAATGAGGAACTTCGTTCCAATTTGTATAATGCAAATGTGTTAATTTGATTGAAAGAGGTAGGGAATGAATGAATCCAAAAAGAAACGTCGTTTTTTATAGTCGTTGACTAAATCTTAAAAGTGTTAATGAATCTTAAACCTATTCATCTCTTATTTAACTTGGTCATCTTTCACTTTCACTATAGATTATTCATGTTCCATCCTAGAGGCGAAATTAAAAAATTTAATTTATTAGATCTAGATCATAATTATTTTGTTTACTGATTCTGAACAGATTGTTCATATACATTAAATGATTTTTCAACACTAATATAGAATTTAAACTAAAGTTTATATTGAGTTTTACCCAAATCATAATTATCATTGTGGCTCCGCCCCTATATCTATTGCTATAGTTACAAATTTACAATCTATAGTTACAAATTTACAATAAATTAAAGTTATATGTATTGACAAAGTATAAATATCTATTACTATTTGGCAAAAAATATATGGGCAGCATTATTTTGTTTTAAAATGCATAATAGATGTTTGTTTTGTATGCACTGAATCTAGGATAGATTTTCATTTAGTCGAGGCCTCGAGGGCAGAGCTACTGTTTCTTTCTTTCTTCTGATTGAGAAATAGGATAGTGAGCCAAAAAAGGTCCCAAAATGTACATTAAAGGGGCCTTGGCGCCTTGCCAAGTGCAAATCAAATCAAATCAAATCAAATACAGGAATAAAAGAATAGCAATCAAATCAAATATCATTAACTAATATGTCTAACAACCTATTTTATTATAGGGGCCTTGCCTAGTGCAAAACGACACGCCTAATCAATCAAGTTATTAGTTCTTAGGCCGATTGAAAATTTAAATTTGATCAGTTCTAACATGCACCTTCAGACAGCCAAATATGCCAGCTGAATCATGTACAATATAATATGGGGGGCTAAAATTGAATAAATTAAGAAGGGGATGAATTTAATGATAGAATTCATGAAAGTCTTTTATTCATAACATGAATTTTTACAAAGCAATAACAAGATAATAAAATAATACTATTCTTGAGAGCTAAAAGTGCAAGTAAAAGAAAAGCAAGTAAAACCCTTTATATAGGGTATATTACATGAGATACAAATGTGTTTTTCCAATGTGGGACAAAAGCAAATGCTAATATCTCCTCTCAAACTCGCGATGGTGTAGACAGAAGCATCGAGAGTTTGCCAAGAAAGAACCGGTGACGCTTTAAGGTATGCGCATTTGTGAAGAAATCTGCAAGTTGCATCGAAGATGAGACAAATGACAAGGATAGAGTGCGTTGCTGAAGATGATATCGAATAATATGACAATCAATCTCAATATGCTTGGTACGTTCATGAACGACTGTGTTGTGCGCAATCTGAATAGAACTCTTATTATCACAATACACCGGTGTTGGTGAAGAAAGACAGACACCCATATCAACCAATAACCGACGTAACCATACAATCTCACACGTAGTAGAAGCCATAGCACGATACTCTGCCTCAGTTGAAGAGCGAGAACCACATCTTGTTTCTTACTTTTCCATGAGATGAGTGAATCTCCTAAAAATACACAATAACCAGTTAGTTGATTTCCGATCGCTTAGGTCACCACCTAATCTGCATCCAGAAAATGCACGAAGCTCCAAGGATGAGATCGATGGAAACAAGAGACTCGATAAATCGCTCAAGATAGCGAAGAATACTCATAACTGCGAAACCCAATGTATGATGTAGGAGAGCAAACAAAGCCGATCGGGACAATGTGAACAACATATGTAATGTCGGGCGTAGTAATGGTGCGAGGTACACCGCACTCCCTACCAATCAACAATATAAAGTGGGATCAAGAGGATCCCGTCACAAAGAGGTGTATATCGAACATTAACTTCAAGAGGAGAGTCAACTATACGAGTATCCGTGAGACGGGCCCGCTCAAGAATATCCGCAAGTGTACTTAGACCGAGAGAGAAGATATCCCTTCTCATAATAAGCTACCTCAATGCCTAAAAAGTAACGAGATGACCTAAATCTTTCATCTAAAAACGAGATAAAGTAGATTTTAGGTTTGCAATACCATCAATATCATCACCGTAATGATCATGTCATCAACATACAACAAAGCAAAATACAACTGCAGGGATGATTTAACAAATAACACTTGAATCATGAAAGTCGGAAATAAACCCAAGAGATGATACTACAAAGTGGAGAACTTGTCGAACCAAGCTCTTGGAGCTGTTTCGAGACCATCTGAAGCTTTCTTAAGCCCGCACACTTGTCCTCGGACTATGTGAAACACCAGGTGGAAGGGACCATGTAGACTTCTTGAAGATCCCCATTTAAAAAAGCATTTTTAACATCCATTTGTGAAATATGCCAATGACGAACAGAGGCTATTTAGAATAAGAACCCTGACAGATGTCATCTTTGCAACAGTGCAAAAGTCTCTTCATAATCCATACCATATTCTTGAGCAAAACCTTTGCAACCAAACGAGCTTTATATCGCCAATAGAACCATCGACTTTGTCTTAATCTTGTACACCCATCGAGAACCAACGCTTTTCTTACTAACAGAGAAACCAAATCCCAAGTACCAGCTTTTGTTCAAAGCAATGGCTTCATCATTCATATAGCCTCTTGCCAAAGAGGATCACGAGCCGCCTCAGTAGGATGTAGGCTCACAGGAGAATTAATAGAAACTAGAAAGGAAGCGAATGATGGAGCATAGCAGAATAATCAAAATCGGATACTGAGTAGATCGTGATGCGTTTAGGATAGCGAGGTGGATCTCGATGCAACCACAAGAGGTTCTCAAATAGGCGAGGAGCCGTGAGTATCAATATCATGGGACCGCTTAAGACTGAGAAGGAACAGATGATATAGATGTAGAATCGATGGACAATCGATCAAAGGGATCAATATCAATAAGGTCGATTTTGTCATGCCATGTGAGGTAGGTGTGATGGAAAATAAAGGAACATGCTCAATAAAGAAACATTACGAGACACATACAATTTTCGGAAACCGGATCATGACAACGATAACCTTTCGCCAACCCCATATCCAAGAAAAAACACAAATGGCGACACGAGAAGATAACTTAGTACGCTCTGCATGTGGACGCAGAACAAAACACGTAGAACCAAAAACTCTCAAATGGAATATAGTGGGGGTGACCAAATAGTCTAGCATACGGAGAAATCCTGCAGTATGAGAGGTAGGGATCCTATTAATAAGATAAATGTAAGTAAGTGACGCTTTCTCCTCAAAATTCACTAGGTACACTAATGACAAAAGACATGGATCTAGTCTCAATAATATGCCTATGTTTTCTCTCCTCGGCTACCCCATTTTGTTGTGGTGTGTCAAGACAAGAAGACTGATGTATTGTACCATCAGCTTTGAAAATATCAGAAAGATCCCCACTAGTATATTCACCTCCTAAATCAGCCCGAAAACATTTAATAATGGCAGAATGTTAAGTTTTCACATAGGCTTAAAACTCAGCATAAGTATGAACAAAATCAGAGCGTCTTTTAAACAAATAAACCCAACAATGACGAGTATAATCATCAATAAAGGAAATATAATATCTGGAGCCACCCTTAGTAGGGATATGTGCTGGCCCCTAATAATCTGAATGAACTAGATCAAATGGTGCAGAAGAAGTAGAAGTACTAAGATTAAAAGGCAAAGCAGAAAATTTTCCAAGTTTACATCCACTACAATCAGAAATATCATTGGATTGTAAATCACCAAGAACACCAGTATTACACATAAAACACAGGCGAGAACCTGATATATGACCAAGTCTAGAGTGCCACAAATAAAACTTCGAAGAGGAATGTGTTAAATGAAAAGAAGACAGACATCAGCATAGTTGTTGCATGAGTAGGAAGATGCACGCCTCATCCAAAACATATAGACCTCTCCCCTTTCTACGCTCGTCCCAATCACTCTCTTGGATTTTAGATCGCACATAACAAGAATTAGGGAAGAGTCCAATAAAACATCCAGAGTCACATATTTGACCAAAGTATAAAACAAGATTCATATGTAATTTTGGAATGCACAAACATCAGGTAATGATATAGTGGATGTATGAATGGTGCCAATGCATGTCAATGGCATAGGTGTGCCATCAGCAATACAATGTAAGTGGAAGGAAGTCGGAAGACATAGATACAAAGACGGAAGAATCGGAGACATATGATTTCACCTCCGTGAGTCCAAGATCCAAGAAGGCGAAATGATACTGAACCAATAGATGGTGATGAGCTAAGGAACAGAAAGAGCATAAGACCGAGAATTCGGTTGAAACTGCTGGAAGGCGAGGAACTCAAATTGGTCACCTACAGACCGCGATCATGTGACTCACAAAGGCTCCCCGCCGGGTGATCAAGAGAGGGAATAAAGGCAGCCCGAGTCGGTGGATACAAGTTCGGAATTGACCCCGTAATATGGCTTCACTGAGAAGGCTTCGCCTTTGTCCCGAATGTGAAGCTTAGAACCGACGCCTTCCGTAGCTCGGGACATTGATTCTTCCGGTTGTCCCGTTTCTGCAATAATTACAATTACCTATGATAGATGTTCTATATGGTGTGTAGGGGCTGCATGGACCTGCATTTAAGGAGTCACAAGAGGCCACAAAAGTGTAAGCCTTATGTACCCCTTTTAGAGTCTTCAAACATGTTTCTTCACCATAAGTTCATTTACCACATCTTCAACAAATGGTAAGGGTTTGTGCAACAAGCTCAACGACAATTCTCAAATGAATCAAGATCCATCAATAGCCGAACAAGACGATCTTCATCTCTGCATTTAATATAAGCATCGCACGCTTGCAATTCAATAGATTCTCATTCATAGCTAATCGATCCCACAAAGTGGTCATCACGTAAATAATCTTGAATGCCCAAGTCATTTTGTACTAGTGCACAAATTTCATATTGTAACTCGAGTATTTAACAAAGAAAATTATTCTGTGACAAACAATCTTGACAAATAATCCCAAATCTCTTTAGCGATTTTGAACTTAGCCAATTGAACACCAATTCTTTATTCAACAGAGTTATTAATCCAAGTAATAATCTTTGAATTATTGGTCTCCTCAAGTCCTAAATAATTCATCAAAATTTTCATCTCCAAATTTAGGGCATTTGATTTTTCCAGACATATAATCCCAAAGCCCCTTTCCTTCGTAAAATTTACCATGACATAGCTCCAATAGAATAATTTTTTCCATCTAATCAACACCAATAGTTTGCAAAGAATCATCACTCACCATTATGAATTTTAAACAGAAAAATCCCAAATAACAAGCAAGAATCCCAAATAACAAGCAAGAATCCCAAATAACAAGCAAAAAGGGCAGATCTCACCAATCGACGCGAAGCCAAAAGACGGAAACCAGATGTGAAGCCAAGATCGAACGAGTAATGAGCAATAAACGAGCACGAGCTTCCAAAACAAGCCAAAAAAAAATTTAATCGATACCAGGCGTGCGCATAGATGAACCCCCAACTAACTCACCGCCAAGTCGATCCGCGATCGAGCTAAAAATATTAACTTGTGCTCTTGGCTTTGATACCATGATAGAATTCATGAAAGTCTTTTATTCATAACATGAATTCTTACAAAGCAATAACAAGATAATAAAATAATACGATTCTTGAGAGCTAAAAGTGCAAGTAAAAGAAAAGCAAGTAAAACCCTTTATATAGAGTCTATTACATGAGATACAAATGTATTTTTACAATGTGAGACAAAAGCAAATGCTAATATTTAACTCAGATATCATGATTAAAAAATTGAATTTTTAGATCCTAATACAATCCCAAAAGGTAACTTGCCTAAGATTATATAAAAAGACATAATCTTCATTCTCACCGATGTGAGACTCAACAATGCACGCTTATAATTAAATATTTAGAGTGTGGACAATATAAGACGGAAGTCTAATATTAGGTTAACAATGAATTGAAACAGGACTGACTCTAATAGCGTGATAGTTGTAATTAATGGACTTTAAACATAACTCAACTTCATAAGCCCCCATCCCCACTGATGCGGGATTCTAAACAATACTTATTATGTGATAATTTCACCATTATCACTAAACTATATATAAATCTTAATGGATAACATGAATACATGAAGCTAGAAAGTCAATAGTTCCGAGACAACTTGCTAGTTGCTACTAGGTTGAATCAGTCCACTAAGTAGAATGAAGGGAAATTAAAGAAAAAAATATTGATTTCCGCGGATATGGTGATACAGTCAAAATCAATAGGTGCAAAACGAGTTTAATTAAGTCATATTATAATACACTATGCTTCAATTAAACTTTAGATTATAAAAGTGGGAATTAAAAATAAGAGTTTTTCTTCTTCTTCATTCCCTCACAGTCACACTATATAAAGCCACACCACTTCATTCTATCTCCTCGTGTACTAATCAATACATCTCTTCACAACACTTTCTCTCTCTCCCTCTACAACACTGACAAAATCCATCATTTCTTTTGGTTATCAATCAATTAGTTTCTCTATTAATTTGTAGCAAATTTGATGGATAAAATTCAAGAACATAATATTGATGAAGAAATAATGGACCTTAGAAGAGGTCCATGGACTGTTGAAGAAGACTTTATTCTTATCAATTATATTGCTCATCATGGTGAAGGTCGCTGGAATTCCCTCGCACGTTGCTCGGGTAATTACAACGCTTTTCCTCGTCTAATTTTTTTAAAAAAAAATTAATTTATATATACTGACAGTTAAATAAAATATTTACACTAGCTATTACTGTAAACTTAACCTTCCGTAGAAGGTTACTCCTCCGGAGGGGTTTAATTGAATACCCTTAGTCGAAAAATATACCACGCAAATAGGGCGAACATGAATTTCTTTAGCTATATATGAACGGTTGAATTATCTTAGTTTTACCAATAAGTTATGTGATATGAGGTGTTTAATACTATAATTAATTAGTATGGCATGTATTAATTAAACAGGATTGAAGAGGACGGGGAAAAGCTGCAGGTTAAGATGGCTTAATTATCTTCGACCAGATGTTCGACGTGGAAATATTACACTTGAAGAACAGCTCTTGATTCTTCAACTTCATTCTCATTGGGGCAATAGGTAGGTTTATTTGAGTTTATGAGATACTATTTTCTTATCAATTCATTAAAAAGAATTTTTTTTATATATATATTTGAAAACACCTAACACAAATGTTCCGACATATTTAAGGTCACAAGTTTTATGAGTATTATTTTTCTACTTAAACTTTATGTCAAGTCAAACTATATTATATAAATTGTAATAGTGAGGGTTTCACTTTTTTGAAAAATTATCCGTAGTTATCAGTCAGCGTGTAGAAAGTTAAAACTCTATTTAATATTTACTAAAACTTGCAATCTATTTATTTTCTAGTACTTAAATTTATTATTCAACTATTAACGAGTTTGTTGTACTTTTTTTGAGCGTAGGTGGTCAAAAATTGCGGAACATTTATCAGGAAGAACAGATAATGAAATCAAGAATTATTGGAGAACAAGAGTGCAAAAACATGCCAAACGGCTAAAATGCGATGTCAACAGCAAACAATTCAAAGATACACTGCGTTATATTTGGATTCCAAGGCTCGTTGAGAGAATTCAAGCAGCCAAAATTCCCAATAATTCTCATAACGAAGCTCAACAACCCGTTCTAGGAACGGGTATCAATGAGCTCGTGCCAATTCAACTGACGCATAACAATAACAATAATAACGCAAGCACGGGCGTCACATTGGCGAATTCCAGCGTGGCAGCTTCATCAGAGAACTCAATTGGGACACAAGTTTCACCACTTTCTAACTTATCTGATTGCTGCTACGATTGCATTGTTAATCAAATTAGCAGTAATCAAGATTACTATCAAGTTAATCAATGTGATCAACTAAGCTACGAAGATTTCCAAGCAATGGATCAGCAAAATATACAATTATGGATGGATAGTACTGAAGATGTTTTCGACAATTTGTGCAACATTGAAGACATTTGGTCCTTGGAGCAGTAAATCAACAACAATGTTTGAGGTTTTTGCAAAATATGTATAATAACAGTAAACATCAACAAAAGTAAGAAAGCATAGAACATTTTAATCTTTATTTGTCATTATATGTCAAATTACAAGTACAAGTAGAGTAGTAATTATATTGTTGACTTGTGTGCTTCAAGATTCTGACGGTCCATTAATGTTGTATGACTGAAACAAATTCTGTACAAGTTGAACTCAAAGTTGCAACACACGAAATTCTCTTTTTCAAGTAGTAAAATATACTCTTTTTAAGTGTATACATTGGAGTATTTGATAAGTAGTATATTTCCTTCACACATATCTTTTCTTTTGTGCAGAATTATATTCATACATATAAGGAGGAATTATCATTCTTATAGATGTTGGGATATAGTCATAAAAAAAAGAATTTTATGGTAAAAAGTTATAAGAACATGGGGTAGTGGCTAATTAATCTAAATAAGTGATCTTAAGGTTTGCACCAAAAAAAAAAAAGACCACTATTTAACTTCAAAATAATAGTGGTTATTAACGCGAAGGTTATGCAACGTAACTTTTTTATCTTAAAATACTTAAATATCTCAAAAATAAATTCTCTACCAATTATGTGTAAGTTTACTTATGTGATATAAATTTAAATTAATTAAATCAGTGGGTCTCGAATACTAGAAGGTTTAAAAAAAACTTTCTAAAAAGTAGTTTCAAATTTGACCAATTCACGTATGATGTTCTGCTACTATCCCTAAAAACATATCTAATGGAAGTTGATGTTCCTCAGCAATCTTTGTTTACAAATTGTCAAAATAATAGTGGTTATTAACGCGAAAGTTATGCAACGTAACTTTTTTATCTTAAAATACTTAAATATCTCAAAAGTAAATTCTCTACCAATTATGTGTAAGTTTTACTTATGTGATGGACATTTAAATTAATTAAATCAGTGGGTCTCGAATACTAGACGGTTAAAAAAAATCTTTCCAAAAAGTAGTTTCAAATTTGACCAATTCACGTATGATGTTCTGCTACCCCTAAAAGCATATCTAATGGAAGTTGATGTTCCTCAGTAATCTTTGTTTACAAATTGTCAGAATCACAATTAGGTTTTGCTGCAATTTAATCACTTCCCACAGTTTTCCATGATCTTATCTTTAGTTTATTTTAAAGATAATTTAATGTAACTTAATTTGTTGACCATCGATCTAAACTTACTTCTTGCCTCCAAACAACAAAAAAATTACATTTTTAAGGTCTGCACACTGAGGATATAAATATCTATATGTCACGCCCCAAACCCGACCCTGGACGTAACAGACATCCGATGCTATGAACAACACCGGAAGCACCTTATAAAATATTTAAGCAATCATTCTAATTCGTTAACTATTTATAACAAGTCGTATAAAGATTAAAACATGAACATGCTCAACTTAATAAAATCAGCGGAAGTCTAATATAGATATTAAATCATAAAACGTAGCAAAGCCTCAGTAAGTCATACGAGGTACTTTAAACATCTACCCAAAATCTGACAACTATCTATGGATTCTAAGATAAACAATGAGAGTCTAACTCTAGAACGCATCCCGGAACTGAAATAAATAAACAGTAAAGATAGGACGGTGCCCTACGAACAAGCATGTGGGCTCACTCAAATAATCCAGAAAGCAACAAGTTCTCCTATCAGGTATGCGTATCACGAACCTGCTCTTCTACGTTACCTGACACACCATAAAAAATAACAACGGTATGCCTGAGTACTGAGTACTCAATGAGTGTCTAAGGGGAAATAGTTAACAATATCAAAATAAGATAGAAAAATCAGTAAAACGGTATTAATGAAAACCATTCGAAATCCAAAATTAGAGAATTACATCAAGCTTAGTAAAATTCAACAAAAACAATCAATAATGAAAAATACATCAAGTTAAACTCATTTAGCGTTTACCATATTAAGCCTTTCACTTACGAAACAGAAATCATCAACAAACCAACTCATGGGCAACCAAAGAATTAACACATGCCAACTAACGGGCGAACAACCATTCAATACACCGGAGATTTATCACGCTGAGGCTAATCGTTCTCTAGACTAGCACAACAATATATACACCGGGATACACGCCTCGGAGGTCAATTGTCCTCTGGACTGTCACATCAATACTCACAAGTGATATGTTAGGATTCATAATGGCTAATTGTCCTCTGGACTAGCACAACTTTCCCATATAGGCCCAAACACAAATAAGTACAAGTCATGGCATATTAACCGAATCATCAAACATGGCTTATAGCCGAATTCACTTCTTAAGAATATTCTCACAATAGAGGTATTTCAAGTCATAATCAATGTAGGAACCTTATTCAAATCACTTATTCAGTTTAAAGTTCAAGAAAACCCATTCAAAGGCAGAACACATTTAAAGCTTCAATCTTTAGAAAAGAAGTTCAATCATATCAAAATGGAGCAAAACAAGTTCAATCAAAGTAGTATGTTACGTAAAAGGTTCGATGCAAGCTTGATCCTACACACGCATGACCTTGTATAAATATGTTCAACGAAAAACAACCACCAAACTAGGGTTCACATACACAAACAATCAAAGAGGAGTTTTGAAATCTAAGCAATCCTTAATTCCCGCTCAAACGTATTCCTACTGGTTTAACAATCATACTACAATGGTTTTAGATGAAAAATATTAAAACTTTATTTGTTTCTTTAAGTTTTCTTGAAATTTCGGAAACTAAGGCTTTTTCTAAGCCTTGAATCTTGTTCTTGAATCTTATGGGAATCATTGGTGGATTCTAACCTTTTAGATTACTCTATACTAGTCCAAACTTCAATAATAATTTCATAAAATCAGAAGTCTTACCTTTTGATGAAATCCCACACGCGCCCGCGTTTCTTCTTTCCTTTAGTTCTCAAGAATTTAGGGTTTGGGAAGATGAACTAGTGTTAAAGAGTAATGATTTTGATGTTAGATTGATGTAGTATTGATGAGAATTGATTAAGAACTTACCTTTTGGTGTTTTGGGGAAGCTTTAGGGTTGTTTTCTCTCAAAATGTTGTCCAAAACAAAGTGGGATGAGAGACTTAAGAAAAAATCATGTTCTAAGGGTTTTTATAGGTGGAGATGTTCCGTCCTAGGGTTTGCATCACATATCCCCATATGCTAAAGCATTTCCAATCGCATATCCAAAAAGAATGCATGAAAACTTTTGGGTCGAAATGCGTCTAGAAATGCGCTGCATATGCTGTTGCATATGCCATCTGCGAGGCATATCGATCCAGTGGACTACTTTGCGTCCTTTCAGTAAATCGGTCATAACTTTTTACGCAAAGATTTGTTTGAGATTCATCTTATATAATTGGAAAGGTATTTCAATGGGCTACAATTTTCATACTTTAAGGATTCTATAATTTGCAAAGGATTTACACTTAAATAGGCTGGAAATTAGACTTAACGTAAACTTAGTTGATTCTATCGAATCGTATGCACTTCGCTATTCGCCTTGGTCTTAACTCAATTATTTTCACCCAAACTCATATTTTTAGTACTTCATTTACCTAAAAGGTCATATTAATACTCATTTAACACATTCACACCTAACCCGAATTTACGGAGTGTTACACTATACAATCAGTGGATGATCTGCATCTATCTCTCTATATCGATATAACTCTCTCTCTCTCTCTCTCTCTCTCTCTCTACATATCTCTCTCTTGTGTAAAGTCTGCCCTTTAATTACTAGTTCCCCCCTCCCCTAAAACCCTACACTCGCCAACGTCGATAAATGCAGGTAAGCAATCTTCTCCTTTCTCCCTCCTCTTATCTCTCCCAGATCTCTCTTCTCTCTACCTCTCTCTCGCCATCATTTCCCTTCTCCATTCACCACATCGACCAGTTTCGGTGACCGGAGACCAGGCCTCCACTCTCTCTCATTCTTCTTCCCTACTTTTTCCCCCATTTTCTTTATTCTCTGGGTTCTTTTTCTGACGTATATCTTTCCGATGAGCCTTACTCTATCTCGTCAGAACCCTAAAATCGACAAAAAAGTCGAGAACGTCCAGAGCTATATAGTGATTTCCGGTGGCGAACAATGATTTCCGGTAGTAAACAAGGAGTTCCGGCGGGATTACTAACAACGGACATGTACTATCCACCTAGAGTTGGTACCTCCGGTGGCCCATATTCATTATTTGTCTTTTATTTTGTAGTTAAATTTTGGTTCAACCGGAGTTGGAACCTCCGGTTGCTTGTACCTATTCTTTGTCATTATCCTTGTATTTAAATTTTGACGCTTCATTATATTGCTTGTTGCCTTTACGTTATTGCATTTACTCTTCTTGCCTTTCGTTATATCATTCTTGACGTTCCTGTTTTAGGTGTAAACATTTGATTAGTCTATTAGTGTATACCCGCGTTAGTGGCTTTGGTGACTGATGGTAGACTAGGGTCATGTTCTCGGTCGGGGACGGGGGTGAGGGTTAGGGGGTAAGAGAGATGCTAGGCCGAGAATAGGGTCTTGGAACATTGGGACTTTAACGGGGAAGTCCATTGAGCTAGTTAAGATTCTTAAGAAAAGGAAGATTAATATAGCCTGTGTCCAAGAGACCAAATGGGTAGGACCTAAGGCAAAGGATGAAAACGGGTATAAGTTATGGTTCTCGAGTAGGTCAAGGTATAGGAATGGGGTAGGCATTTTGGCAGACATCGACCTGAGTGATCAGGTGGTAGAGGTAAGGAGGGTCAATAACAGGATGACAACGATTAAGTTGGTAGTTGGAGGGTTTACTATGAACATTATTAGTGCTTACATGCCGCAGACGGGTTGGACGAGGAGGAGAAGAGGCACTTTTGAGAGGATTTGGACGAAGTAGTGGGTGGTATACCACCCACTGAGAAGTTATTTGTAGGAGGGGATTTCAATGGATATATCAGGTCACTTCCGGGGGTTTATGAAGATGTACATGAATGCATTGGCCTCGGGGATAGGAACGGGGAGACGTCTCACTTTTGGAGTTTGCTGGAGCTTTTGGGATGGTGATAGCCAATTCGAGGTTCCTGAAGAAGGAGGAGAACTTAGTGACTTTCCGTAGTTCGGTGGCTAAGACTCAGATAGACTTTTTGCTCCTTAGGAAGGTTGACAATGGTCTTTGTAAATACTGCAAGGTTATTCCAATGGAGTATCTTACAACCCGACATAAGATTTTGGTGATGGTTTTGGAGATCAAGATGGAGAAGAAGAAGAGGGTTGTCGATGACAAGTTAAGAATAAAATAGGGGAATTTGACCATGGCTAGTGAAAGAGAGATGGGGGAGAGGTTGATGGCTAATGAGGCTTAAAGGAGCAGTGGAGAGGTGACTGGTATGTGGGACAGGATGACCAGTTGCATTCGGGAGGTAGCTAGAGAAGTGCTAGGGGTCTCGTGGGGTAGCCATGGTGGGCATTGAGGGGACTAGTGGTGGAATGGTAAAGTTTAAGAGAAGGTGGAAGTGAAAAAATGGTGTATGCAAAATTGATAGAAAGCAATGATGAGGTGAAAAAATAGATGAATAGAAAATTTTATAAGATGGCGAGGAAGGAGGTAAACTAGCGGTTACGAGGGCGAAAATGGCCGCTTTTGAACGCTTGTATGTGGAATTAGCGAAAAAAGCGGGGATAAAAAGTTGTATAGACTAGCCAAGGTGAGGGAGAGGAGGGCCCGTGACTTGGATCACGTGATGTGCATCAAGGTCGAGGACGACAAAGTACTGGTGAAGGACACACATATTAGGCGAATATGGCAGTCTTACTTCCATAAACTCTTGAATGAAGAAGGAGATAAAGACATTGTGCTGGGAGATCTGGAGCAATCTGATAGGTACTGGATTTTTGGGTATTGTAGAAGTATTAAGTTGAGAAAGTTAAGGGTGTTGTTCGCAGGATGCGCAGGGGATGAGCGACCGGGCCTGATGAGATCTCAATTGAATTTTGGAAGAGCGCATGCAGGGCGGGTTTGGAGTGGCTGACTGAATTGTTTAACGTCATTTTTAAGATGACGAAAATGCTCGAAGAATGGAGGTAGAGTACAATGATTCCTTTTTACAATAACAAATGTGACATCCAGAGTTGCAACAACTATATGGGTATCAAGCTGCTAAGCCACACTATGAAAATTTGGGAAAGGGTCATGTAGATGAGGGTAAGAAGAGGCATGTCTATTTCCGAGAACCAGTTTGGATTCATGCAGGGTCGTTCGAATACATAAGACATTCATCTTATTAGGAGTTTGGTGGAACAGTATAGGGAGAGAAATATAGACTTATATATGGTTTTCATCGACCTCGAGAAGACATACGACAAAGTCCCTAAGGAGGTTCTATAGAGATGTTTGGAGGGTAGAGGTGTATCTTTGGCATACACTAGGGCGATCAACGATATGTATGATGGAGCCAAGACTAGGGTACAGACAGTAGGAGGGGACTCAAAACACTTCCCAGTGATGATGGGGCTGCACCAAGGATCATCTCTTAGTCCATTCTTATTTAGCTTGGTGATAGATAGACCGACGCGACAAATTTAAGGGGAGGTGCCATGGTGTATGTTATTCACAGATGACATATTCTTGATTGATGAGACTCACAGCGGGAGAACGCTAAGCTGGAGGTTTGGAGACAGACTCTGGAGTCTAAAGGGTTCAGGTTGAGTAGAACCAAGACATAATACTTAGAGTGCAAGTTTAGTAACGAGAGCGACCTTAAGACAGGCGTGGAGGTGAGGCTTGGTACTCAGGTCATTCCAAAGAAAGGAAGCTTCAAGTACACCGGGTCTATTATCTAAAGGAATTGAGAGATTGATGACGATGTCACACATCGTATTGGGACATGGTGGATGAAATAGAGGCTCACATCTGGAGTCTTATGCGATAACAAGGTGCCACCAAAACTTAAAGGCAAGTTTTATAGGGTGATGGTTAGACCGACTATATTGTACGGGGTGGAGTGTTGGCCAGTCAAGACTTCGCACATCCAAAAGATGAAAGTTGCAGAGATGAGGATGCTGAGATGGATGTGTGGGCATATAAGGAGGGATATGATTAGAAATGATGATATCCAGGACAGAGTAGGAGTGACCTCGGTGGAGGATAAGATGCGGAAAGCGAGGTTGAGATGGTTTGGCCATGTGCAGAGGAGAGACACAAATGCTCTAGTGCGAATGTGTGAGAGGTTGTCTATGGATGAGTTCAGGAAGGGTAGGAGTAGGCCAAAGAAGTGTTGGGAAAAGAGGTGATTAGACGGGATATGGCGCTGGTGCAACTCATCGAGGGCATGACCTTAGATAGAGGGTTGTGGAGGACACATATTAGGATAGAAAGGTAGTGGGTAGTCGAGCGTAGCTCTACTTATGCTTACAGACTGGTAGTTGTAGTGTTATTATTGTAGGCCCACTTAGCCTATCATACTAGTAGGCGCAATATTGCTTTCTAGTAGCATTTGATTTCTACTGCTATGTGCCCTTTAGTGTACTTTGTTTATCTTATGCACCTGCGTTATTTACTGCTTCTTTTTGTCAGAATGCGCTAGCATGACTTATTCGCTTTTAATACCAGTATTTTCATACTACTTTAAATTTCTTGTCCGGGTTTGACCATTTTTCTTGCTTTGCTTGTGTTTATAATTTGTCTTGAGCCGAGGGTCTCTCAGAAATATTCGCTCTACCTACCAAGGTAGAGGTAAGGTTTGTGTTGTTGACACCCAATTTTGTCCCATCTTTTCTGATTTTATTTGCAATTTTAAATATTTTTGACATCTTAAGACAATTTTAAAATATAGGCATATATATGTATATATATCATCATTATTATTGTTATTCGCATTTTTATTTGTCATTTGCATTTTTATATATCATAATCATACTTTTATCCTAATATTATATGTTATTTTATTTTTGACAAAACGACATCGCATTTTTATTTTTTATTTAAGCATCAAACATTTCACAAATATTATATTTTATCATATTATCATCTTTACAATTTATAAATTTTGCAAAGCTTTATTTTTATATAATTAAACCCCTTTTTATATTTTAAATCCATAACCCATTTATTTCCCAATCCAAAACAAACACCCATTTTAAAAGGGGAGCCCATTTGGCCACCCCCATTTTCGGCCAAGCCCAACCGACCAGCCCAAAATCCCCCAAGCCCAATCCGTTATTTATTTTCCCCCATTTTAAACCAAACTAACCCTAAAACACAACACACAAAAACAGACCCTCACTTTTCTCTCCCCATCCAAACACACTCTCAACCCATCAGCCGACTGCCCCCATACCCGTGACCCCAGTCGCCGGTCACCTGTCCCGACACCAACAAGTCGCCGACACCCCCCCATCGCTGCTCGTCGAAAAGGTAACCTTCTCCCCTTTCCCTTTATTTTGATGTATGGAAGATCCAACATTTAAATTATGTGTTTGAGTGATTAGTTTATCTTCTTACGAGAGTTGCTCGAATTGTGGGGAATTTCCTGGTATCGTTCATGTTTATCCCCACTGTTGGCACTTTTAAATAAATGTTGATATGTATGAATCTTAGTGTATCTTAAGTGTTAACATACACATGCACGAGTATCTTATTTCTTGTTGTGTTATGGATGTTTTGAAAGTCAAAATAGAAAATGTAGTAAGATAATGGCTAGTTCAACACTAGAATAAAATAGAACCCGAATGTTCCTTTCCTGTCAAGGTAAGTTACGTTTGAATATCATGCTAACTGAACATTTAAATGTAGTTTTGTGCTGTACAAAATATAAGCAATTATGTAGCCCTCTTTGTTTCCTTTTCTCTGCTTCTTTCGGCATAGTGACAAAATGATATCAAATCCAGTGTTCATTTGTTTATCTCCATTATTAGAATAGAATGTTGTTTCCCCAAATAAGATGAGGAGAAAGGTTAATTAAAAAATGTTATAATTAATTCCTAGTATGGAAGTGAAATCAGATTTTGAGCTTGTCATGTCAAAATTGAAACAATTAGTATAGAGTAATTGGAAAAATTAGATATTAAATTGTGTTACTTGGATCTTATATGAACAGTTTGCTTACCCCTGAAGTGAATAAGTCATTTTCCATGTACTCTCTTGGCTCTTGTCTGAATGATTTAGCATGCCCTTTATGGTTATTATTTTCTTCTCCAAATATTAACTTCTTCTGGGAATTGTGGACTGAAGTTTAAGTCAAAATTAACCCTTTCCCCTAATTATAGTAGTACTCTCAGAACTGCTTGAAATCTTTCTTTTAGCTTAGTTTTGAAGGGACATATATCATCTTTTTAGTTTCTGTCTACAAGGATTGTTCTCCTATGAGTTACATACAGTGTGTTCAGTTCTGGTGCATTAATTTCAGCATGTTTAAGTTTTTCCCTGGGATGATTTCATTACTTGAATCTTTGTTTTATATACTGCTTTACCGCTTTACTTTACCGCTTTACCGCTTTGAATAAATACTGACCAATGAAATTAAATTTGAGGTCGTGTCCCTTCGGACATCATTTCTCGGTTTATGTTTTTTTTACTGTTTTCGGTACCATTTTGCTGATTTGAATATTTTACTTCATTGGTCGATGAAAAAATATCCGTCGATTTTTGAGGCCTCCACAGTTGTAAAGACGGAAAATAAAACTTCTGGGCAAATGATGAAACTTAAATCTTTTTCACTCGAGAGACCAACTTGTTCGGTAGGCAAGGCAACTAAAATGACCAACGAGTCATATGTTCGCAGCCACGATGTGATTGGAATGCTCTTTTCAAAATTTAAGTCTGAGCCCTCCGTGATCAAAATATTTATTATTTTGGATATGGATCCGAAGTTATTTATATTCATTTGTGTCTAACCGTTTGTTCTTGACAGCTTGCAAGGGATAAAGTCAAAGAAGGCAAATACCCCTCGGAGATTATTTATTTTATTATTGTTTTTTTTACTTTCTTTAATTCTGCTTTATTTCATTATGTATTGTAATATTATTGTACTCCTGAAATTATTGGAATATTTAGAATAGATAGACTTAGATAGACTTAGATTAATTAATAGGGTAGTCAAAAACTTGAAACCCATCGCTAGTTTATTTATTTTAGGCTCGGTTAGTTTTAAAATCGAAAATCGTTAGTTTACCTATTTTTAGGCCCGTTACCTATAAAAAATCACCTTGCATATATTTTTATCAATTTTCATGCAGACGCATATTTATTTATTCTCTCAACTTTACATGTACAAAATTCATCATTTTATTATCTACTTGCAACATTATTTTTATACTTGTAAAAAACATGCATTTTCTTAGTACAATAATTAATCTGAGTTTGATCGGATAATCGTAAGTTAGCGGATCTTAAATGATGCCTAACCCCTTCCCTTTAGGATAATAAAGAACCTTTACTTAGAATTTAATTAGTTTCGCAGATCACAAAATTGGAGTTATTTTGCAGCTTTTTAGTTAGCATTTAGGTGTCCTAATTCACCTTAGAATAATTAGGTGGCGACTCCTCAACAAAGCATTTTATCCAATCCAGAGGTGATTGACGCCATCGTGTCACGAAGCCAGCAGGTCAAAATCGAGTGCGATATGCGTACACTTTACCCTCTCCGGACTTCATATTATAAAATTTTATTGGGTATGTTGTTGTACACTATATAATCAGAACACTTGTAAAGTAGTAAATAATAATTATGGTCAATGAAAGAGTCAGGAATTTTTTTTGGTAACTGTCAAAACTTTCATTAATTACCAACGTAATATTTACAAAGCGGCAAGGTTACTCAACTTGCTTATCTACTTGGGATCAACCCTATTTACAACTCTTATCTATGAACTATAAGCCTCTTACAATGGCAAATTATACTCTAAAGGCGCAACTAATAGCAGACAAATTACACCAGTAACTACAACAATCAAAAGCTACAACTACTCAGATGAGCTTTTATGGCATCATTGGCTCTGATGTTGCAAATAATTGCAATCTCGTTTGCTATATTCTCTCAGTGAGTTGCTTTTCCCTCATAGATCCTTGTATTTCTCTCAGTCCATACATCATACACATATTCAACATATATCATCTTGAGTATAGCTTCCTGTTTATTTTTTCCTCTAGTTGATTGTAAGATAATCTGGTAATGTTGAGTCTAGGTTGAAGTAGTAGGCCATTGAATCTGTGGGATACAACAATTGCAGGGAATGAGAAGTAAGTAAATATTACAAATTGCTAGAAAGGATAAACTAAATATTACAACAAAACTGGAAATCAAGAATGAAACAAACTCCTTGTGTGATTTGCTGAGTCGAGTGATGACACTCTGTCTTTAAGACAAGATTGCCCCGTATATCTCCTTTTACGTTGTCTAGCAATAGTCTCCCAATATACAACAACAATTTAACAATTGAGTAAAGGAAAATCAAGTGTTACTCTTGAAGAACTTCGAGTGTAGTAAACTTGCTAGAGAGGAAGAAGAAGATGTTAGAAAATTCTCTAAGTGTTTTCTTGTTAGTGTTGAACAATTGAGCCAAAGGCCTCAATTTATAGTGTAAGGATATGACCCCTCAACTAGCCAACTAATGATCTTCAATATCCATGTAATGACACTTAATTGAGAGGTTACATTCAGCCAAATAATGGCTGAATTCATGTGCCAAGTAATGGAGATTCAATACTCCAAAACTAGCCCAAAGGTCAGAACTTTCCATCTTCCCATCACAGCATTCTGCCTCCGAAGCGCCGCGGCTCCAGTGACTGGACACCCAATTAGTGCCTCGGCTCTGACGGAGCTGCGCCGCGGCCCTTCGCGGCGATTTCCGACTCGTTTCATCTTACACTTCGTAACTTCTTCCTTCGTTTACCAACGTGGAATACTTTGTCATTTGGCCAATAACCGTCCATCATTCTATGTCTCAAACGTATTATTTACGTACCAATATCTCTTCCACTAATGAAATTTGCGATACTTGGCACTACGTGTGCACGTGTGTGGAAACGACATTTTCGATGTGCGGGGCCCCAATTATTCGAGTCATAATTAATGGGATAAACTTAATTCCACATTAGTAAATTTCCAACAATCCCCTTTTGAAAGAGATTTTGGCGCACTCACATGGTGTCTTTTCCAGCAATCTTTCAGCGGACCGATGTTGCATCTGGATAGGCAGCTTCCGCTTTTAACCTTCCATAGTTGAATACCATCGGACTTACTTACTGCGCGATGAACGTGATGTCTTGAACCGTCAGTGTTTACTGTAAGCCAAGTCAACGGTACCAACACAACAACTTCCCTTACTCTGTTCTTCGTAATGTTTTGTCTGTTGTGGCCGTGGACACTTCTTGGATTCTTAAGTGCGTTCATTTGAGGTGGACTTTCCTCGCACTTAAATAGGTGGTCTTCTACAAGGTATCTTGCTATACCCCACTTTACAACTGTTAGGAACCATTAAAAGTTTCCCCAAGCCTAACCTCAACCGGTGAGGATCATTAAAGGTTTTGGAAACTTAACATTTACCCACACTGCAGATAACACTTATAGTCTATCGCGGGAACGATTTTGGATTTGGTGTTTCTTTATAGATATCACTATCCGAAGTGCTCATGCTTCCACCAAAGCGCTCAACTGAATCTTTACAGCTTAGTTTTCCCATTGAACCTAATTCTTAGGATCTCTAGTCAGTAAGGTTGGGTTACCACCGTATTGGTCCTTATACCTTGGGTTCTAAGCCCATTCCCCTAGACAGGCAAAACATTTGATCTTTGGGTAAGCCATTTGTCAGTGGGTCCGCTATGTTATCCTTTGATTTTATATAATCAATGGATATTATACCCGTGGTGATCAGCTGCTTAACAGTCTTATATCTCTGTCGAATAGACGAGACTTGCCGTTGTACATAGAACTCCGTGCCATTTTTAGAGCCAGTTGACTGTCGCAGTGGATCATCACAGAAGGTACGGGTTTGTCCCAACAAGGAACATCATCTAAGAAGTCGTGAAGCCACTCAACTTCTTCTCCTGCTTTGTCTAAAGCGATAAACTTCGATTCCATCGTGGATTGGGCGATGCAAGTTTGCTTAGAGGATTTCCAAGACACAGCCCCACCACCAATTGTAAATACATACCCACTGGTGGACTTGGTGTTCTGTATATCAAATATCCAGTTTGCATCACTGTACCCCTCTAGTACATCTGGATATCTCGAATAACCTGTAAGTTAGCATATATTTTAGGTATCATAGTACCCGATTCAACGCCTTCCAATAATCATTTACTCAGATTACGAGTAAACCTAGCCAACTTGTTGACTGCATAAGCAATTTCATGTCGGGTGCAGTTTGTTATGTACATCAAACTCCCAATCACCTGTGCATATTGCTCATGGCATACGGGTGCACCACGATTTTTATCAAGATTTTGATTTCTATCCATTGGTGACTTCATAGGAAAACTGTCAAACATCTCGATCTTTTTCAACACATCCTCGATGTATTGAGACTGAGATAAGACCAGTCTGTCAGACATCTTGGAGATCTTTATCCCTAAGATGACATCTGTGATACCCATATCCTTTATATCGAAGCATTGTTTTAACATGTTCTTAGTCTCTAGAATCAAGCTAGGACTGCTTCCTGTGATCAACATGTCATCTACGTACATGCATATCATGACGAACGAGTCAGAATTACCTTTCATGTAGACACATTTGTCACACTCATTAATGGAGAAACCTTTCGATAGTAGAGTACTATCAAATTTTTTGTGCCATTGCTTTGGGGCTTGTTTCAGCCCGTACAAAGATTTGACAAGCCGACAGGCTTTCTTCTCTTGCCCTGGAACCAGATACCCCTCAGGTTGTTCTATATAAATTTCTTCTTCCAAATCACCATTTAGGAAGGCTGTCTTGACATCCATTTGATGTATCTCAAGGTCACGCAATGCTGCGATCGCAATGAATACTCGTATGGATGTCATCCTAGACACCGGGGAGTACGTGTCAAAATAGTCAAGGCATTCCTTTTGTCGATAGCCCTTGACTACCTTCCTGGCCTTGTACTTATCTATAGACCCATCTGCTTTATACTTCCGTTTGAGTATCCATTTACTACCCAAAGGTTTATTTCCCTGAGGAAGATCAACCAACTCCCAAGTATGGTTATGCAGGATGGAGTCTATTTCACTCTCAATAGCTTCTTTCCAGAGCGGTGCCTCTGGAGTTGACAATGCTTCAGCAATTGTCCTTGGTTCATCATCAACCATTTAAGGTACAAAGTAAGGACCGAAGGATTTATCCTTCGTAGACCTTTTACTTCGTTTTGGTTCCATATCTAGAGTCTCAAAGTTCTGAGAATCTGGAACACTAGATTTTGGATATTCAGCCACTTCGAAGTCCACTAGATCTAAACCATCTAGATTCGGGCAGTCAACGACTCCCGGTTCCTGAGAGTTTTGTTCATAACTTCATTTGCGAGAGGTTATGTCTTTTTCATTTCTAGGAAAAGTATCCTCAAAAAATTGAGCATTCCTTGATTCCATGATTGTACCCCCGTGGATATATGAAACATCTGACTTATGCACTAAGAAGCGATAAACACTACTGTTATTTGTATATCCGATGAAAATACAATCTACAGTCTTAGGCCAAATCTTGACCTGTTTTGGCTTGGGTACTTCAACCTTTGCAAAACAACTCCATACCTTTAAATGTTTATAGGTGGGTTTCTTTCCCTTCCATGATTCATATGGAGTTTTGTCCTTATCCTTATGTGGGACTTTGTTAAGAATAGTATTAGCGGTAAGGACGACTTCTCCCCACATGTTTTGGGGAAAACTGGAATTGATGAGCAAGGCATTCATCATTTCCTTCAATGTGCGGTTTTTACGTTCCGCCACACCGTTCGACTGAGGTGAGTATGGAGCCGTCGTTTGATGAACAATGCCTGATTGGGCACAATATTCCTCAAATGGCGCTACATATTCTCCCCCTCTATCGCTATGAATGAATTTAATCTGCATGCTAAATTTTTTTTCAACTTCTGCTTTGTAACGTCGGAACACTTCAAAGGCTTCATCTTTACTTTTCAACAAGTAAAGGTAACAATACCTTGTGCTATCATCAATGAATGTCACAAAGTACTTGTTCCCTCCCATAGTTTGTGCAAACTTCAAATCACATATATATGTGTGAATAAGTTCTAGAGGAGCAATATTCCTTTCGACGGATAAAAAAAGAAGCTTTATGAGTTTTGCCTATACGCACACCTCACACTTATGTTGAGGGTTTATGTCGATAGACGGCAATAACCCCAACTTAGCCAACCTTTGGATGGACTTGTAGTTAACATGTTCTAATCTATGATGCCATAAATTAGATGACTCAATCAAGTAAGAAGAACCTTAAATATTATTGATTGCATGTATTACAGACATGGTGTTAACTTTGAAGAGGTATTCACAGACGAAGCTTCTTCCCACAAAAGTTCCATTCTTGGTGATTACAAACTTATTGGACTAAAATACTAGACTAAAACCAGCATTAACCAATAAATGACCTGAAATTAAATTTCTCCTAATCCCAGGGACATACATTACCTCCTTCAGAGTGAGCTCCTTTCCAGAAGTCATCTTCAGGACTACATTTCCTACCCCTAGCACGTCAGAGGAAGCGTTGTTACCCATGAACATCTTCTTATTTGTAACTGGTGTATAAGTGGAGAAGACATCTCTATTGGAACAGATGTGTCTTGTAGCACTCGTTTCCATTCACCATTGCATGAGATTCTCAACAAGGTTTGCTTCAAGCACCACCGCTGAGAACTCCTCAATCATGTCGTCCAGAAGCCTGTCTTTGACGACGTTAGCCTGAGCCTTGCCCTTCTCTTGTTGCTCAGTCTTGATCTTGCGGCAGTCCTTGATCATGTGACCAAGTTTCCCACAGTGGTGATAGTTTCTTTTGAACTTCTCCGCTGCTTGGGTCTTGCCGTCTTTCTGGAACTTGCGCTTCTTGCTTGGGTTCCCTTTGGCCTCAGCCAGATTTGCCTTTGCCTCAACGGGTTGTTTTCCCTGAGGCAAGGCCTTCTTATTATTTTCCTGAATCTGGAGTTTGATAATAAGTTCTCCAAAGGTCATTTCCTTTGTCTTGAGTTTTAAGTAACTCATTCCACGAGGGAGATAACTTTTCAATCAGTGATGCAACAAAAAACTATTCATTTGGTTTCATACCTTCCAAATCCAGGTGATGTAGAATCATTTGGAATTCCTGGACTTGGGACATCACAGTTTTGCTATCCACCATTTGAAATTTCAGGAATTTTCCAATGATGAATTTTTTAGTGCCTGCATCTTGTGCGTTGTACTTCTTTTGCAGTTTTTCCCATAACTCTTTGGCAGTGCCTATGGTGCAATACACCATGTAGAGTGGGTCTGACAAGCAGTTGAAAATATAGTTCTTACCCATGAAATCACTATGACTCCATGCATCAAGAACCATCTTCATGCCATTAATGACATAGATACTTTGGCCCCCTTCAGCCGTTTCAGTAGGCGAATGGTCCACTTCATCTCCAGCTTGTGGAGGATCTTATTTTAGGAAACGAGTCATTCCCATAACAGTCAGATAGAATAACATCTTCTGTTGTCATCTCTTGAAGTTGGAGCCCATGAATTTTTCAGGGCATTCATTATGGAATCCAGTGGGTGGAGGAATGACAATGTTCCCTTGAGCAGCAGAAAAGCCATTAGATGAGCCTTGAGCAGCCGAAAAGGCATTGGGTGTGCCTTGAGCAGTGGGGAAGGCAGAGGGGTTGCCTTAAGTAGCAGCAGCAGAATCAGAAGCGAGTTGTTCTCTTCCAGTCATCTTACTAAGCACTTACAACAAATCTTGTCTTAAAATTGTGGGATACAACAATTGCAGGGAACGGGAAGTAAGTAAATATTTTAAATTGCTAGAAAGGATAAACTAAAGATTACAACAAAACTGGAAATCAAGAATGAAATAAACTTCTTGTGTAATTTGCTGAGTCGAGTGACGACACTCTGTCTTTAAGACAAGATTGCCCCATATATCTCCTTTTACGTTGTCGGGCAATAGTCTCCCAAGATACAACAACAACTTCACAATTGAGCAAAGGAAACTCAAGTGTTACTCTTGAAGAACTTTGAGTGTAGTAAACTTGCTAGAGAGGAAGAAGAAGAAGATGTTAGAAAATTTTGTAAATATTTCTAAGTGTAGTGTTCAACAATTGAGCCAAATGCCTCAATTTATAGTGTAAGGAGATGACCCCTCAACTAGCCAACTAATGACCTTCAATAGCCAATGTAATGACACGTATTGAGGGTTACATTTAGCCAAATAATAGCTGAATTCATGTGCCAAGTAATGGAGATTCAATGCTCCAAAATCAGCCCAAAGGTCAGAACTTTCCATCTTCGCGACACAACATTTTGCCTCCGAAGCGCCGCGGCTCCAATGACTGGACACCCAATTAGCGCCGCGGCCCTTCGCGGCGATTTCAGACTTGTTTCATCTTACACTTCTTCCTTCGTTTACCAACGTGGAATACTTTGTCATTTGGCCAATAACCATCCATCATTTATGTCTCAAACGTATTACTTACGTACCAATATCTCTTTCACTAACGAAATTTGCGATACTTGGCATTACGTGTGCACGTGTGTGAAAATGACGTTTCCGACGTGCGGGCCCCCAATTGTTCGAGTCATAATTAATGGGATAAACTTAATTCCACATTAGTAAATTTCCAACAGAATCTTCATCCATTGCATTAATCTGCACCACAACTCTACAACAAAGCTACAATTATGAAATAAGCGGTCTCTTGTTTTATCATTCTGCATACAGTTGGAGCATTTGTGATCTACTTGAATTTCCTAGTTAATAATCCTATCACATGTAAGTAGTATATTCTGTACTTGTAACCATATTAAAAACTCAAACTTTGGCCTAGATACATTATGAAACAATATCACTCTTCTAGGTACTCTATGTTATGGTCCTATCATTTGTAAGTAGATGTGTTTGATCACACTTCTACTTGCTTTCCTGCCTGTTTGCATATGGACAAGGCCACCCATTGCACTTAGTATTTTCCTCACCATCCTACTCTCTAGGTTTGTGTTGAGAATATCAACACACTTTTAATATTTGATTATATTCTCAACACGCCCCCTTATGTGCTGGCCTGATGTTTTTTCATGATCCAAGCACGTGGAAATTCTTTTTGATAATAGGTGGCGGTGAGGTTCGATCCCAGGACCTTTGGCATGCTCTGATACCATATTGAAGTGTGTGACAATCTGATCTAAAAGCTAAAGCTGTTAGATAGAACATATTTTTAATATTTAATTATATTCTCAACAGTTTGGAATCTCTATGAGGGCAAAAGATCTTTCTTTTATATAGTAAGTGTGAATTCACCTAATCCACACTTGTTGCAAAATAATCCTTGTTGCAAAATAATCCTGAACTACCTTGCATACATCTTGTTGAATTACTATCCATGCCCTTTCGAAAAATAAAGCATTATATCCATCTACCCCAAGGGCTTTATCATCTCCAATATCTTTGTGTGCATTCTGAATCTCCATAGTAGTCACTGGTGCACATAAATCAAGTTGCTGAGAATGTGTCAATGAAGGACCTTTGTTCATTGTAACTTGGTTGACTGCTGTCATATGTTTTGCTGAGCTTTCCATCAAAGACTTGTAAAACATGATAATCTCATCTCTGATGTTTTTAGGATCAGTCAACCTATTCCCAGTCACACTTGTTAGTTCCACTATCTGCTTTCTATGATGCCTTTCTTTTATTACTACTGAGAAATACTTGTTATTGCCATCACCAAGCTTAATCCAAGAATTCGATATTTCTGGTGCAATGCTTTCTCCTCAATAAGTGACAATTGCTCAAGCTGTTGTATAGTTGTCTGCTCCTGGTCTGCTAAATCATATGTTGGAAATTTTCCTTTGGTGGGGAGGTGCGTCCACCCGTATTTAATGACTTAAACACTAGGGTTCCACATATTGGAGGCTTTGTCTCTTCACACGTGCATAATCTACTAAGTGAGTAGATGACCGTAGGGCCAAAGATCGTCAAATTTCATTAAGAAATGAAAGAGATATTGATCTACGAAGTAAGGTGTTTGAGGCATGGAAATATGGTGTGGGACAAATCTACCACATCGGTGGGAAAAGGAAGAATTGCCCTCTTTATAAGTCTCAAAATTGGCTAAGGGTTTGAGACCCCAAGGGGTAACCCATGTGTTTGAAGGAGGGAGGACCTAGATGTGCTTGGGTTCAAGGCTAAGCCCACACGCGCGCCGCCTCGCCCGTCAGGTCCGGGCTCGGGTCGCGGGTCGTGGGCTTCTTCTGATAGACCCCAAATTATTTAATATTTACAGTTTGGTCCTTGGAGTTTCTGGAAAGATGAAATTGGGTTGGGTTGGGTTGAGGAGTCCCTCCCTTATGCTATATGACAACACTATATACACAGAGACAAAACAGAAGAGAGCACAACAGATTCTGTCCAGAAACAGTGGCAAAACAGAAACTCTTCCTTCCTTTTCTATTCTTCAGCAAGTCGTTTCGTGTTTGTTTTCTTCATCAGAATCAACCTATTTGCTTTGTAGTGTTGATTAGTTGTTGTTTTATCTTGAGAGGCTATTGCCCGTTAATGTAAAAGCATATATACGGGGCAATCTTGTCTTAAATACAGAGAGTCATCTCTCGACTCAGCCCACAGTTGTAACAATCCAAATTTAGTGTTTCTTGATTTCAGGTTATCAAGATCCAACGCTCAACAAGCTTGCCACAGTTCTGAATATTGGCTACTTGTTTATCCTTTCGAACACTTGTAATATTTATTTACTTCCCGTATTGCTTTACATATCCAACATCATCAATATAGTAAACAACCATCTTGTGATGTATATCCTTCAGAGTAGTCCTAGCATTGGTAATCTTCTCACTAATACCTTTGAACTCCTCATTGTTTATCTTCTTGAAAGCTTCCCTAAGTCTTGAATTGAAGCCGAATATTCTTCATGTTGTCTCTATCCAAGTTCCTGTTCCATCCATCTTCTACCAGAGTCAGAAATTTATCATGATCTGCCTATATGTTGAAGAACTTGAAAGGAGTTTTAACAGTGCAAATATCCTTCCAAATAGGTAGAATCATTGGGGAATGGTCTGAAATGTGTGGTTTCCTGTAATTAATTACCAACTGGCCATTTGTTATCATCCATTCTCCATTGCCTAAAGCTCTATCCAGCCTACATTAAATTGTATCATCCCCTCGCTAGTTATTAGTCCATGTATAGTATTCACCTCTCCATGGTAACTCAGCCAGTGCTAAAGTTTGAACACAGTCAACAAAGTCTTGTAGTTCTTCATTTATCACAGGGTTCCTATGCAACCTATCATGTGTAGAGAGTACAACATTGAAATCTCCCCATAGCAACCATGGTTTTACTTGAGAAGCCAGGACTTGTAATTGTTGCCATAGATCCCTTCTTTGTTCCTGAGTATTAAAAGCATAGATTACAATCATAATAGTCTCTACACCAAGCTTCCTATTAGTGACTGAGCAGTATATAAGTTGGATATTATAAGCTAAAGGAATAATTTGATACACAGAATCATCTCATAGTAACCAAATTCACCTATTCACTGCACAATTATAGTTATAAATAGCCTTCCAGTAAGGGACAACTTTGCCAGTGATACTAGAGGCATTATGCTCCTTAACTCTTGTCTCCAATACTCCTATCCGCTGCATTCTATTTTCTTTCAGGTAGAGGCTCAATTCGTTATGCTTGTATCTTTTATTGAGGCCCCTGATGTTCCACACTGGCCATGTCATAGAGGAAAGTATATATGTCCTAGAGACAATCATCATTACGGACAAATGTACTTGAACACATTCGTATTATTAATAAGATTAGTATTTTGGCATTTGTAATTATTGAATAATTATTTGATTGTTTGTAATTATTCATTAATGTGCATCCCTTGAGCTTATGTTGTCATTAATAGAGTGAGATATTAATGATAGAGTGTAACTCTTAAAATAGCCACGACTAATGACCATCGAGAATGGAATATCGATGATATGTGATAAGTCGACATGTGGTCTGCATCACATCCTTAGAGGATGTAGTATGTCTCACATGCTACGAGTAATGGCTACTCGTGATGGACAAATGGATACTTTGGAAGTATTGGTATACCCTGTTGATATACTGTTTGTTATACTTGTCTAAACTATGATCAGCGTGTGGGAGATAGAAGTCCTTAGACTTGAGGTCAATACGCGCCTTGTCTACAAAGTAATGTACTTTGATCCCGTCCTAAGCTCACATGCCTTATAGGTTGAGACACGGCTTGTATTGGGTACATTACGATGTGGATTGAAGGTGGTAGTTGAGCCAAGATTAGGATTCATTCCTCGGATGTTTATTCGAGAGAACACTCGGATTCTCAATGATATTAGGTTGACTAAGTCGTTGACCAACGCAATAGACATATTTAGAATATGGTCTAGTTGTCAACTAATATAGATGAGATACAATGATTAAGCCATTTGGATAGACACTTGACAAATCCTAAGCTTGATCGGGTGTGTCGTGAATGAAATGATTTTATCTTACCACATAAAGGTTAAGTTTACTGGATTCGTGTAAACGTATTTCACATATTGAGTTCGTCTTCCGGCGCCGTTTAGGAGTTCCGTGTAGACCTTAATTTGATTAATGTCGATATGAGAAGGCCCGTAGGGTCACACTATGTCGATTGTCCATTTCGATCTAAGGATGTATTGAGAGAGAAATTAAATGTTCGATTTGAAATCGAGATATTTAAGTGAATAATGATTATTTTAATTAAGTCAAAATTGGATTTTGGATTTAATTAAGAATGCACGTAAAACAAATCGAGAAAGTGCAGGAGCACATCTAGCGCCGCGGCGCCCATACCCTAGGGCCGCGGCGCAGTGCAGGAGCACGTCAAGCACCGCGACGCCCATACCCTAGGGTCGCGGCGCCTCTGCATCGATTTTTGGGCCAGGCCCAAGGTCAAACCCTAATCCGATTTTGACCTAATTTTCAAGTATAAATAGAGGCATTCCCTACATTATTCATACACCAATTTTCTGAAAAACATTCTAAGATTTAGAGACTTAGAATCAAATACTCTCTCGAACCTCTGCCGGATTTCCTAGCTTTCTGAAAGAGAAGTACATTGAAGCTTGGACCTTGCAATCGGAAGGGCAACCGCGTATGCACCTTATAGTAGATAAAGATTTCAGATAATCATAACTTGTAAGTAAATGTTTTATGTTACAAGTTCCATTGTTGTATAACCATACCAGAATTATTGTTGGGGTAAGAAACAAAACTTTTAAACTTCCGTTGTGTCTTACTTATGTGTTTTGTACCCAACAAAACCCTACAGTGGTATCAAAGCTCAGGCTGGTTCAATGGTTATATAACAATTAAATAGAATAATAATATGGATTAAACATAAAATTGGATTAAAATGAGGTTTCTTGAAATCCTACATGTCTTCAACAAATGTTGACCTTTAATATCACCCTAAATTATCTTTTACGCTAACTCGAGGAAATCATTCAGCTCTAACTCGAACTAAGCCAAAGTGCGTTGTCTGGCTCATTGCACGGTGCATGGCTAAGAACGAGTAAAAACGGATGATGGTCGATATGGGCATTATTGATAATGGTGGGTGATGATAAGGACATGTGATTTGATCCCTAAATTGAATTTAGGGCTCAAACGATTTTAAGAATCAACACAGAAACGTTTTGTCAGGACGTCGGCGCCGTGGCCCTATGGTAGGGCGCCGCAGCGCTTGCTAGGATTTTAAGGAAGCGTCGCGGCTCCATGGTGGAGCGCCGCGACCCTAATACAACCGAATGTTTCTGCCTTGCAAGTGCCGCAGCCCCATGGTGGAGCGCCGCGGCTCTAATGCATTGCAGAAGCAGAAATTCAGTTTCTGCCTCACTAGCGCCGCGACCCTAATAATTAGCGCTGCGGCCCAGACGATCGAAAAAAAATATTTGTTCGGAATGTTTAACCTATGATTATTATTATACAATATATTTGATAAATATACTATTTATGTGCTAAATGTCAAATTGTTTGTCATTTAAATTATTAGAATAGCGTCCGCTATAACTGTCTGGGCAGGCGGCGCCCAGTATTTAATTAAACCATCTTATATCATGCATATTGAGTTGACGGTTTCCAAACTATATCTGTCATTAGTTTTTCATGATATTAAGATGTCATATTGGATATGGCGTAAAAGTGTTGATCTTGGTTAAAATTCTGAATAAAAATGTTCCCTAAAATTTTAATACAAGTCTCATTTGAAATGAACGCGTCGTCCGTTATAATTGATTGTAGTGCAAAATCCTTTTCGGCGAGATGCGTATTTATGCCACATCATTTGCTCTAAGTCTACGAGGACTCAGACTCTTTCATAGATGCATGTTAAATGGGTGATAAACCTTCATGAGTATTTACACCACAGTGTTTGCTCTATAAGGCAAAATAAACTTAGATACATAATTGCAGTCGCATAGCAGGGTTGACTTGCTAGGCTGTCTTGGCGCCACTGTGTCGGACAAGCCGAGGGACACAGATCGATTGTTTAGAACATTCGGTCAAACATGAATTACGAATTGTTTGTAATTGGTTTAGAGACCTACCAGGCTGTGCTGTTGAAGTTATCAGCCATAGCAAACGCGGAGACAGCATGAACCTGGATCATGGACCATTATGACCATATTTGATATGAGTCTGTATTCTTCCATAGGGTCGAAGAGTATGTTAAAATAATGAGATCTAATTAAACAAAGTGTCATGTTAATTAGTTAACGAATGTGTTCAATAGAAATTATATTAGAGTTTAATTTCAAGTCTATTTATTTCTTCAGTCGTATAAAATGTCGAATCTATCCCTGAAAATTTTGGTCGAGACAAACAAGTTGACTGGATCAAATTACCCTGATTGGTTAAGAAATCTGCGATTGGTGTTAAGACTAGGAAGAATTGAGTATGTGTTAGACACAATATCCCCACAGTCCCTGCTGAAAACTCTGATGAGTATGCCATGTTTGACAAGGTGGCTTATCATAAACGTTTGAACGATGCTGCCTTGGCAAAATGTACAATGTTGTCTTCCATGACTATGGAGTTACAGAGGCAACATGAAAACATGGGCCCCAACGAAATGCTAGAACACTTGAAGAGTCTCTATGAAAACCAGTTTCAAACAATGGAGTATGAACTGTTGAGAGACTCTTTCAAATGTAAGCTGAACGAAAGGGGACAAATGCCAACGCATGTTCTAAAGAAGGGCTACACAGCTCCAAGAGGAGGCAAAGCACTAGGTGTTTCTACCTCTACTGGACAAGGTATATTTGTCATTGAAATAAATATGTCTACAAGTAACTCCCACTGCTGGGTATTGGATACCGCTTGTGGCTCGCACATTTGTAGTAATGTGCAGGGCCTAATTAACAGCAGAAAGGTTGGACCTTGGGAGGTAGACCTGTGCGTTGGAAACGGAGCACGAGTAGATGTTGAACGCGTGGGAACTTATAGACTATATTTACCTTCAGACTTTTGTTTAGAACTAAATAATTGTTATTTTGTTCCCTCATTAATGAGGAATATCATTTCTATCCCAATGTTAGACATTGAGGGGTTTTCCTTATTTATTTCCAATGGCAGTTATGTACTGTCTTTTTAATGATTTTGTTTGTGGAAATGCTCCGCTTGTGGATGTATTATATATTTTAAACTGTAGTCGTGAAATTTTCAATGTGCAAAATAAATGAGCTAAGATAAGTAATCCAAGAAACCCCACCTACTTATGGCACTGCAGACTTAGTCATATCAACGAATCAAGGATAACAAGATTGAGGAAGTTAGACTACCTCGAACCATTTGACTTGGAGTCCTATCGTAACTGTGAATCTTGCTTGAGAGGAAAGATGACCAACAAGCCACTTTCTGGGAAATGGGTGCGAGCCAAAAATGTACTTGAGTTGGTCCATACCGATGTCTGTGGGCCATTTTCAACTCAAGCTAAGGGAGGTTTCCCTTACTTCATCACTTTTTCAGACGATTTCACAAGGTTTGGGCATGTGTATCTTATGAAACATAAGTCCGAAGCCTTTGAGAAATTCAAGGAGTACAAGTCAGAAGTAGAGAAGCAACTTGAAACAAGTATCAAGACACTTCGATCGGATCGAGGAGGTGAATACTTAACTAAAGAATTTCTAGATTATTTGAAGCTGCATGGAGTCCAATCACAATGGACACCGCCTGGAACACCACAGATGAATGGTGTTGCTGAAAGGAGAAATCGAACCGTATTAGATATGGTTAGATCCATGATGAGTTTCTCAGCTCTACCGACATACCTTTGGGGCTATGCATTGCAAAACTCAATTTATATTCTGAACAGAGTTCCTTCAAAGTCAGTAGAGAAAACTCCATATGAGATATGGAACAGCAAGAAGCCAGCACTTAAACACATGCGACCTTGGCGGTGCCCTACATATGTAAAGAAGATGCTTACTGACAAGTTGGAATCTAAAAGTGAGAAATATTATTTTGTGGGATATCCAAAAGAAACTAAGGGATACTACTTTTATATTCTTGGAGAGCATAAGGTCATTGTTTCCAGGAATGCAACTTTCCTTGAAGAAGAATATGTCTACAAGGAACATAGCTGCACAGAGATAGAACTTGAAGAATTCAAGAGCCACAAAATAACACAGAAGTTGAACCCTTGTCGAATGACCTAAACAAGGACTCAGTGGGAGTATCTGGTGAAGATTGGGTACTTAGAGTACGCCCTTCGGCCAGTGGGAGTGCTGTGAGAGATAGTGCAGAAATGCAAGGCTCTCATACACAACCAATGAAAGATGATACAATGGTTGTACATCATTCCATTCAGGAAATACATGAAAATGATATTCATGAAAGCTCTCAAGGTGATGGATTGTCCAACACACAAAGACCTTCTCACAATCAGAATGCAATAAACACTGAAACGCGGAATAATCAACTCCGTAGGACCACTAGGACTCATCGTCCGCCTGAAAGACTTAATCTCCTTATTGAAACACACAATGAGATATATATTCCTGATGACGATGAACCTACAACCTACATCGAAGCTATGTTAGACATTGATTCGCAGAGATGGCAAAAAGCCATGAAATCTGAGATGGACTCGATGTACATAAATCAAGTTTGGAACTTGGTTGATTTGCCAACAGTGGTTAGACCCATATGATGCAAATGGATCTTCAAGAAGAAGATTGATGCATATGGAAAGGTACAGACTTATAAAGCAAGACTGGTGACTAAAGGTTATAATCGACGGCATGTGGTCGATTATGATGAAACATTTTCACATGTTGCTAAGATTAAGTCCATTCGGATTTTCTTGCAATAGCTGCATATTATGACCATGACATTTGGCAGATGGATGTCAAAACTGATTTCCTCAATGGTAATATAGTTGAGGAGGTGTATATGAAACAACCTGAGGGTTTTTCAATTGAGTCCAAACCAAATGTTGTATGCAAGCTACAAAATTCTATTTATAGGCTTAAGCAAGCTTCAAGGAGTTGAAATATTTGCTTTGACAAAGCAGTCAAATCGCTTGACATTGTTAGAAGCAAAGAAGATCCCTGCGTTTATAGTAAGTGCAAGGAAGGGAGTATTGTCTTCATTGTTATATATGTAGATGACATATTAATAATGAGAGATAATAAGACTCTCATGCAATCAGTCAAGGAATGGTTATCTAGCACCTTCATGATGAAGGACTTGGGTGAAGCCTGCTACATTCTTGGAATTAGGATCTATAGAGATAGACCTAAAAGATTGTTAGGGCTGTCACAATCCACATACATAGACAAAGTGCTAAGACGATTCTCTATGGAAAACTCCAAGAAGGAAAATCTTCCCATGGGTCAAGGGATCAAGTTATCAAAGAAGGATAGTCCTTCTACTGTTGCAGAACTTGAACGCATGAAAAGAATCCCATATGTTTCATCTATAGGATCTATCATGTATGCCATGACCTGTACGAGGCCAGATGTGGGCAATGCACTTAGTATGACTTGCAAATTTCAGCAGAATCCTGGGGAAGAACACTGGAAAGAGTCAAGAGTATTCTTAAGTATCTTAGACGAACTAAATAATACTTCATAGTCTATGGTGGACAAGAGAAGCTAGTATGTACTGGGTACACTGATGCTAGCTTCCAGACAGATCTTGATGACTTCAAATCTCAGTCTGGATATGCCTTCATTTTCAATGACGAAATAGTGAGTTGGAAAATTTTCAATCAAGCTACAACTGCTGATTCGACAACAGAAGCTGAGTACATTGCTGGATCGGAAGCTTGTAAAGAAGCTGTCTCGATGTCTGAGTTCCTGAAGGAACTGGGGGTTGTTCCAAGTGCCACTTGTCCAATAATGATTTATTGTGACAACACTGGTGCGATTGCGCAAGCTAAGGAACCAAGATCAACCAACAGAAACAAGCATGTACCCAGGAAGTACCACATTCTCAAGGAGATGGTGGAAACTGAAGAAATAAGATTAGACTATTCCCACAGATGAACATCTAGCTGACCTGTTTACTAAACCATTAAGCTTAGTTAAGCATTATGGTCTTTTTGAAAACATGGGTATTAGATACATCAGAGATTGGCTCTAGGTCAAGTGGGAGATTGAAAGTATATATGTCCTAGAGACAATCATCATTACGCACAAATGTACTTGAACACATTCGTATTATTAATAAGATTAATATTTTGGCATTTGTAATTATTGAATAATTATTTGATTGTTTGTAATTATTCATTAATGTGCATCACTTGAGCTTGCATTGTCATTAATAGAGTGAGATATTAATGATAGAGTGTAACTCTTAAAATAGCCTCGACTAATGATCATCGAGAATGTGATATCTATGATATGTGATAAGTCGACATGTGGTCTGCATCACATCCTTAGATGATGTAGTATGTCTCACCTGCTATGAGTAATGGCTACCCGTGATGAACACATGGATACTTTGGAAGTATTGGTATACCCTGTTGATATACTGTTTGTTATACTTGTCTAAACTATGATCAGCGTGTGGGAGATAGAAGTCCTTAGACTTGAGGTCAATACGCGCCTTGTCTACAAAGTAATGTACTTTGATCCCGTCCTATGCTCACATGCCTTATAGGTTGAGACACGGCTTGTATTGGATACATTACGATGTGGATTGAAGGTGGTAGTTGAGCCAAGATTAGAATTCATTCCTCGGATGTTTATTCGAGAGAACACTCGGATTCTCAGTGATATTAGGTTGACTAAGTCGTTGGCCAACGCAATAGACATATTTAGAATATGGTCTAGTTGTCAACTAATATAGATGAGATACAATGATTAAGCCATTTGGATAGACACTTGACAAATCCTAAGCTTGATCGGGTGTGTCATGAATGAAATGATTTTATCTTACCATATAAAGGTTAAGTTTACTGGATTCGTGTAAACGTACTTCACATATTGAGTTCGTCTTCCGGCGCCGTTTAGGAGTTCCGTGTAGACCTTAATTTGATTAATGTCGATATGAGAAGGCATGTAGGGTCACACTATGTCGATTGTCCGTTTCGATCTAAGGATGTATTGAGAGAGAAATTAAATGTTCGATTTGGAATCGAGATATTTAAATGAATAATGATTATTTTAATTAAGTTAAAATTGGATTTTGGATTTAATTAAGAATGCACGGAAAACAAATCGAGACAGTGCAGGAGCACATCGAGCGTCGCGGCGCCCATACCCTAGGGCCGCGGTGCAGTGCAGGAGCACATCGAGCGCCGCGACGCCCATACCCTAGGGTCGCGGCGCCTCTGCATCGATTTTTGGGCCAGGCCCAAGGTCAAACCTTAATCCGATTTTGACCTAATTTTCAACTATAAATAGAGACATTCTCTTCATTATTCATACACCAATTTTCTGAAAAACATTCTAAGCCTTAGAGACTTAGAATCAAATACTCTCTCGAACCTCTGCCGGATTTCCTAGCTTTCCGAAAGAGAAGTACATTGAAGCTTGGAGCTTGCAATCGGAAGGGCAACCGCGTGTGCACCTTATAGTAGATAAATATTTCAGATAATCATAACTTGTAAGTAAATGTTTTATGTTACAAGTTCCATTGTTATATAACCATACCAGAATTATTGTTGGGGTAAGTAAGAAACAAAACTTTTAAACTTCAGCTGTGCCTTACTTATGTGCTTTGTACCCAACAAAACCCTACAATAGAGATATGAGAAATCATCTCCTTCTCGTGAGGGAAGTAGATTAGCTCTCAATTATTCACACTTCTACCCTGAATTAGTACCAGCTGCTATAACAGTCTATGCACAAGATTGAGGCAGAGGCTCCAAATTCTGACTTGACTGTGCAGGAACTCCACCTGTGGAACTTGATCCCATATGCCTCAGTGGTGGTTGATTGCCAGGCTCCTTCTAGTGTTGCTGTATATGCTGAGGTAGATCTTGTACAGTCAACTCAACTATCTCAGTTGTATCAGTATTTGCAACAGGACCCTTAGGTTGAGCAGGGTGAGGCTTAGTAGCCCAAACTTGGACAGGTTGTTGAGGCCTCCTCCTCTTCTTGGCTGGTTTGGTACTGGATTAGAAGTAGGTTCATCCTCACATACATGACCAAGTTGTAAGCATTTGTTACAAAAGGTAGGTTTCCATTCATAAACTAGTCTTTGTTCAAACACTTCTCCTGAGGGATCCAAAACCTTCACACAATCAGGAAATGAGGTGGTGACATTAACTTCCACAAGCATCCTAGCATAGGAGATTCTAGTCTTCTTAGTTGTGCACTCATCCACAAATAAAGGGATGCCAATGGTACTAGCAATTCAACTCAGTGAATCACCACTCCAATGACTAACTGGGAGTTGGGGAAAATATAGGTAAGTAATTTTTACTTATATTTTACTATAATTTTTTACATACAATATAAATTCAGACGAAATATTCTCAACTGACTATCCTTATTATTATCGACCTAAACTTACGTCTTGCCTCCAACAACAAAAAAATACATTTTTAATGTCTGTACACTGACGATATAAATATTTATATAATCAGAACACTTATAAAGTAGTAATAATTATGGTCAATAAAAGAGTCAAAAACTTCACTAAGAATATTTATGATATAAGTATTTTTTACCTATATATTTTACTATAATATTTTACATAGAATATAAATGTTGGAAATTTGTCTTTGGTGGGGAGGTTGCGTCCACCCATATTTAATGACTTAAACACTAGGGTTCCGCATGTTGGAGGCTTTGTCTCTTCACACGTGCATAATCTACTAAGTGAGTAAATGACCGTAGGGCCAATGATCGTCAAATTTCGTTAACAAATGAAAGAGATATTGGTTCACGAAGTAAGATATTTGAGGCATGGAAATATGGTGTGAGACAAATCTACCACATCGGTGGGAAAATGAAGAATTGTTCTCTTTATAAGCCTAAAAAATGGATAAAGGTTTGGGCCCCCAAGGGGTAACCCATGAAGGAGGGAGGATCTAGGTGTGCTTAGGTTCGAGGCTAGCCCCACACACGCACCGCCGCCCGTCCTGTCTGGTCTCGGGTCGTGGGCTTCTTCTGACATTATCTTTTGGACCCCAAACTGTTTAGTATTTACAGTTTGGTCCCTGGAATTTCAGAAAGCAGCCAGAAAGCCAACAGTTTATGACATTATGGAATTAAACTTCTGAAACGTTTTGAGGTAGAAGAGAGGGACGAAAAACAAGAGAAAATCAGTGACTAAAGTGAGCACACCAGAAACTCTTTCTTCCTTTTTCCTCTAAATTAGCAAGTCGTTTTGTGTTCGTTTTCTTCGTCAGAATCAACCTATTTGCTTTGTAGTGTTGATTAGTTGTTGTTTTATCTTGAGAGGTTATTGCCCGCAAACGTAAAAGCATATATACGGGACAATCTTGTCTTAAAGACATAGAGTCATCTCTCGACTCAGCCACAGTTATAACAATCCAGATTTAGTATTTCTTGATTTTAGGTTATCAAGATTCAAGACTCAACAAGTTTGCGGCAGTTCTGAATATTGGTTGTGTTCATCCTTTCGAACACTTGTAATATTTATTTACTTCCCGTACTGCATTATATCCAACAATAAATTCATATGAAATATTCTCAACTGACTATCCTTATTACTATCGACCTAAACTTACTTCTTGCTCCAACAACAAAAAATTGCATTTTTAAAGTCTGTACACTGGCGATATAAATAACTATACATTCAGAACGCTTGTAAAGTAGTAATAATTATGGTGAACGAAAGAGTCACGAATTTCACTAAGAATATTTATCATATAAGTAATTTTTACCTATATATTTTACTATAATTTTTTACATACAATATAAACTCAGACGAAATATTCTCAACTTCCTTCATTGTGTGATTATGCCACTGATTATAATTAGATTATTAGGGTCTAATACATCTTTGCTGTTGACCAATATTATTCGCCATATTAATGGACAATCGCATTTGCTTGCGCTAGGGGCGAATTTATTCTTTGTTTACTTTGACGGTTGTGTTTGACTCATCAATAGTATAATATATATAGATATTTCATTTTTGCAGATTAAAATAGTAAAATCTTACTAAGACGTTTGAGCTGTTTTTGTTTCCTTTTGAATTTTGAGCAAGTAGTTGTGTACTGTAAAGATATTGTTTTCGGCTTAAACAATGATTATTTTATTTAGTCTCAAAGCAACCTAGGTTGATCTATTATTTTAAGTAATAAGGAACAAACTTTAGAAGCTTCTAACTTTGACTAGTATGCACCCTATCTCTAATTTTATTCACTTACTAGTGGGATTAGCGGCCCAAAATATTATCTTATACTCACTGAGATAATAAAAAATATTTATAACTTGGTTCATCAAGACTTTGCAACATGGAACAAGTTCTAGCCCCTAAGCAACTACCTCAACCAAACATGCAAAAGATTTCCGTAGAAATGGTAGAGAAGATATGGGATAGTATAAGAAAACTGGAGAAAAGGAATTGTTAGTTAAGAACTAAAGATAATATTTCTGAAGTAATATAGACAGTTAGTGAAATAATCACAATCTATAATATACATTTGATGAGCCATTAATGGATGTCGAGTGAAGGTCAAGGAAACAGCAAATTACTGCATTATATGACAAACAATTTTTGATGACGAATAAAACAGGATGGCAGGAGCAGACTAATTAGTCAGCTTCGGGAGCGGTCAAGAGTAGGGATGGCAACGGATCCTACTAGATCCAGATCCAGATTCATTTTTCATTCGGATCCAGATACATCAGATTCATAAAAATTAGAATCAAATTCGGATCCACCGGGTCCATGGATCGGATCTGGATCTACATGTAATTTTTTTTGGCTTAAATAATATTCCCACGTGTTAAAACTTTTATGACAAAATGAAACGCAATCTAATTGAAAAAAATGACTGAGTTCATTAAATCAACCTACACAAATATGACACTATTCTTCCAAAATAATGAACAAAGTTTTAGCATCACAAGAAAATAAAGACGATTGACTTCATTAGTGATGCTGAACAGGTTGCAACTTTGAGCTAATTTTTGGAGGCTTTAGTGATGCTCCACTTGTAGTTCTACTGATTGACTTCATTAAACAACATAAAACAATGTCAGTCATATATCAAAAGTCCCAGTTTTTTTTTGCTGATCAAACAAATGAGAGAAAGATACTTAAAACTTATGACTAGCAGATTCAAGGTAGGAAAATTTAAAGAAGAGTGATAATTTTTTCTTTTTATAGAAATGAAAATATGGGAAACTACAGAGAGCATATAGGTAAAAGAAATGAAACTTCAAAGACAAATTACATGGCAGTGTGACTTGTGCCTTATACTGGTTCAACCCTTTACCCAATACATAAATTATGAAAAAAAATTAAGAAAATATTTATAAAATTACATTCTAGGTTATGGATATATTTAATAAGAAACGGATCCACGGATCGGATGTGGACCGGATACGGATCTCAAATACAAGATCCAGATCCAGATCCGATCCGTCAGAAATGGATTCGGGTCCGATCAGGGTCCGTCGGGTCCAAATTTTGAAGATCCATATCCTATAAAATGGATCTAGATCCACCGGATCCGGACCGGGTCCAAGATCCACTGCCATCTCTAGTCAAGAGCCTGAAAATAAAGGCGACCCCAATATTTTTTTCTTTTGATTTGATTTAGAAAGTTGCACCAAAAAATGTTGGACCATCTTATTTAGAAAAGTATTTTTAGTCAGAAGTAATTTATGTTTGACTAATTAATTTAGAAAGCACTTAATTAGTGTTTGGTCATTCAAAAAAGAAGCTTTTTGGAGAAGTTATTTTTTTAGCTTTTGAAAAACAGTTTCTACTACTCCTCAAAAACACTTATTTTCTCTCAAAAAGTGGTCCAAACACCTTTTTTTTAAAATAAGCAATTTGACCTCCAAAAGCTTGGCCAAACATTTTTTTTTGTTTTTTCATCCAGTACCCACATTGAGACCCGACTAATCTGAATTCATACCGGGTAATCTCACATTGGGGAGCAAAGCACAACCGAAAATTCTAAGGTGATCAAAGGAAGGGATCCGACGGTAGAGAATTTCGGTGGGGGTTTTGTTGTGAAGAGTACTGGTATGTAAAATATTAAGGATGTATGCTACCATTTTGACTGCATAAACCCAAAATGACGGGGGGAGAGAGGCATGAAAAAGAATGGTACGAACCATGTTGTTGATAGTACATAGGATTCGTTTAACTTTTTCATTTTGGGGTGAGGTGTGGGGACAGGAGAAACGGAAGAGTGTGACCAAAACCTTGAATTGGAATGTGATGACCGTATCCAACCATAATAGATTGTGGAGTATTTAAATTTTGCATTTGAGAAAGATTACCAGAATTATTGGTGAGGTGATACGTGACGCCCGTATGCATATACCACGCATTATTGGGCTTCCGATGAGTCAATGTGTCGAAAGTCTAGCCCAAATTGGATTGGAGAAGTCCTGGAGCGGACTGTTGGGCTCTAGGACATTGGGCCGGATGGATGTGGCCCATTGGTGCTGATCCCAAACTGCTGGGCCACTGTTGGGTTGCAGGCAATTGGGCCCGATGACAGTGGCCCATCGGTAGCAGTTGCTAGACCACTGCAGGAGCTTGGGCCTGGTGACGATGGCCCGTCGGTAGGGCTCCCATGCTGCTGAGCCACGAAGGTTCTGGGTGTTTGCTGAAAGCCCAGTCCCTATTTGTGCTCCTGCCACGGCCCAAAAAGCAAGTGTGGTTGCTTTCCGCCATGGGGGCTGCTAGAAAAATATTGGAGGTTCGGAGAGGTTGTATATGAGAGGTTTAACAACGTATACCGGTTATATACAATCTGTTGGAGAAATAAAGAGGTTGATGAGGATGTATATTAGAGGTATAACAGCTGTTGACACCCAATTTTGTCCCATCTTTTATGATTTTATTCGTAATTTTTAATATTTTGACACTTTTAAAATAATTTTAAAATATAGGCATATATGTGTGTATCTTCGTATTATTATTATTATTCGCATATTTTATATCATTTGCATTTTATAATAATCATAAGTTATCCGAAAATTCTATGTTATTTATTCTCACAAAATTGCGTCGCATTTACATTTTTTTTTAAGCATTAAACATTTCGCAAATATTATATTTTTATCACATCGTTACGCTATTTTAAATAATTCACATCTTTTACAAAATATATATATATATATATAAATATGTTTTAATATTAAACCCCTTTTATATTTTTCAATTCCTAACCCAATACAATTTCTACCTAACCTAAATTAAAACCCATTTTTTTCGTCCAAGCCCAATCCCCAAATTAAATTTCCACAAGCCCAATCCCAAAATAAACTCCCAATTCCCACAACCCAACTCTACTGGCCCAACATCCCTTCCCCTTTTATTCAAAACATCCACAAGTCCAACCCCACAATCTCATTTAAACCAAACCCACAAAATAAACTCAAAGCCCAACCATTTAAAAAAACAATTCCCAAATCCCAAAACCCAACACCCTTAAACCAAAGCCCACTCCCAGGCCCAACTGGCCACCAGTAGGACTGACTGCCCAAAGAACCCAAACCCGACCCATCAGCTCTCCTCTTTAACCCATTCCCTTACCCCCATTTCAAAAAGAAAAGAAAAGAAAACCTAAAAACCCATTTCTACTCCATCACCACCCACACCCCTATCCCCAAAACCCGCCGGCCACCATACCCCTACACCACCAAACCTTAACACCACCACACCCCTCCCGTCACTTCGACCCATACCCCCCAAAATCCGCAACACACGCCCCAAAAATCAGATTTTGTCCCCCCTTTATTTTGAAATTTGAATTCGTTTTTAAGGGGGGGGGGGTATGAGGGGGTTGAACGCTGGGTTTGAGACCTATAAATATCCCCCTTGTTCTTCATTTTTGGGGGTCCGAAAATCTGTCTTTAAAGTCGATTTTTTAGAGTTTTTGGGGTCGATTTTAAGTCCGAAAATTTATGTTTATGAGTCCGAAATTTTCTTAAAGGTTTTACTTTTTACTTTGTTTGTGTTCTTCACTATTGGGAAGATTCCGGATTTCAAAAATCCGAAATCTACTTAAGAGTGTTTGTTCTTGCATATGTTCTTCAACTTAAAGGTTCAAAATATAGGTCGAAATTATTGGTTTTTTGGTGTTGAAGAATCTGGAATTTGTGCCATTTTCCACTATTTTTTTTTCGGTTCCGGGTCGGGTCACTTCCGGGTCGGGTCAAAAGAAGTAAAAAGCAGCATTCCAAAATCAGAAATTCAGCATCCAAAATCAGAATTCCGAAATCGCAAAAATCAGAATTCCAAAATAACGTCTCCGAGCGGATTCGACGATTCGAAACACGCCTCGGTTCGCTGCCCGGAGAAGGTCAGTAAATACAAATTCCTCTCAGTATGTTTTCTGTATTTTTATGTGTTTTGTTGTTAATTATGTGATAAGATAGGCATTTTTGCTATTTTGTTCATTATTGTGTCAAGTATGTTAGCTGGTTTAATTGGCAATTAATGTTTAGAAAGGCTTTCCTTGTATTATCAGATTTATACTTAATATGGTAAGAAGCTTTGTGTGTGTGTTGATTTTACGGACATCGTGTGATCATATTGGATTCGAATGTTGAATCATACTTATTTTGCTGAGTCTACTGAACTGATAACACACTTGCCTTACCTGTTTAAGTGTTAAAAGGCCTCGATATTAACATGTGAAGTCTCCCAAGTTATCTTGTACCATGTCCTACCTCTAGAGTTTGCTTGAATGACATTTACATTAGTGATTTGCATTATTTGAACCAGTTTATACCCTGTTAAGCCATAGTTTCTAATGCATTCCATATGTGGTTTGTGATTATGTTTCATGAAGGAAGCAGGTATAGGGTATAGTCCAAATGTTAAAACTGCTTAAGTGAATAGAAAAATCTAAGGAATGGTTTAAACTTAGGGATATGAAGGTCTTTGATTCTTATTGAGTTATGCATTATCTACCTGTGAGTGTGGGTTGTCTTTTCTTGCTATGAATCTGAATCACAAGCATGCCTATCTACGTCAAACAGTTTGTTGAGTAAAGGACATGTTGCGGTTAATTCTAGTTTTGTTCGTGTTGCTACTGCCAAGTTCCCTCTGATGTATGATAAATAAGAAGGAGTGATTATATGAGACTGCAATGATTTTTGATTTCTTGCTAAGGTTATAAACTGGTTCTGTCTTTCTGATTCTTGATTAGGCTTGACCTAAAAATCAGGAAACATGCTATCTGATCTAGAAAAAGTTGCCCTAAGTTCTCTGTGTCAATATATGTTGCTTGTTCCTTTAATATTCGATGTCTTATACATGGATAAGATAACATAATTTGTTTGACTTGGTGTTGAGACATCTGGGTATTCTTTCTTGTTATGTCTGGATCTACTCTTCATACCGTGACCGCACGATATTAGTGCAATTGTTTCATTTCTCTTGTTGGAATTGAGTCTGCTCATTCTGCCTAATGCTAATTCTGCCTAATGCTAGTGTGTGCTATCCATTAAGTGTCAAGATGTCTCATCCTTTAATGTGAACCTCCTGAATCAGGACATGCCACTGACTTGCCTAGTTTGGTTCTACTTAGACCATGCCTAGGCTACTATTTGGACCATTTTATGCTATGACAGGTGTACCTACATGTATGCTAGCCTGATTAAACAGTGTTCTGCCCCAGTATGTTACATTGACTAGTGTATAGCATGAATATGTCCATATATGTGTAATTAGACCTCCAGTGGTTCTGTATAGTCTAAGACATTATTCCTAAAGAGTCAATTAACTATTTCTGCATGTTAGTTATGTTTTGATGAACTGAATACACCTTTGCCTTGCCTAGTAAGTCTAATAAGTATGATATGTTATGAGTTATTCCTCTAAGTGTCAATATGTCCAATATATAACAAAAAATGGTCTTGTGTGCTTAGTATAGCTTAAATGATTCTGTACCTCTTTGAAATTTTGTCCTAAATAGATATTTGCCCATCTCCATGTCCTAAAATGTCTTCTGAACTAATCATCTATATGTCTTTATCTATCTAAATGCTAGACTGCATCCATGACAGCATATAATTCCTTCTGAGTCATTTGGTTTACCATATTAGTATGTTAACTGATCTGTGCACATGTGTGTATTTAGCCAGTCCCGAATTGATAGTTCCCTTGTTTGAAATCTTTTTTATTATATTGTTTTGCTGGCTGAAATTCGAGGCAAGCTTTGGGTTGGGTTTAGCCTTCTTCGATAGCCTGCCATGCCTAAGGTTCAAGAAGCCTTTTGAATCTTGTTGCGGCATCGGAAATGAATGGTGGTAGCCCCCCTCTTTGTCTTCTTATCTTTCAAATTTGAAGTTTAGAGTGACTGGTCTTTAAGTTTACCTTCCCCTTTATGTCTTTCTTTGTGCTACCAATAGTTGTGGTATCCAAATGCACCTTGAGATTCTGGATATATGTCATCTTTAAATAATTACAGTTACGGGTTTTGTTGCATTTTGGCCAGCTGATTACGAGATCGCCGCTGTCGCAACACTTGGGCTAATTATCGCACTTTTGAGACATTATTCACATCGCGTTTGTCGCATACACCGCCGCAATGTGGACCATTTACACTTCTTTTCGGAAACATTTTATCGCTGCATTTTGAGCTCATTTGATGTCTTATCATCGCTGTATTTTCAGCACAATTGTCGCTGTTTTCTTGGCTAAAAGCTCGCTACTTTAGGTGCTTTGACAGCCCATCGCTTCGCTGCGTTTCAAGCCCACTCTGCGTTATTTTAAAACCCAATTGTCGCTTTGTTTTCTCGGCTGAAAACATTGGTTTAAAACCGCTTTGGACAACCGCAATATTTCGACTTTATCGCTTTTATCGCTTTGAATAAATACCGCGTCTGCTCGGGCGCCGCTTTTTCGCTTCGCTTTGCTCGCTTCAGACATCGCTTCTTCGCTTTTATCATTTTTACTGCTTTAAATGAACACCGCACCTTTCAAACATTGCTTTCTGCTCCAAATTAATTGTTTCAAAGATTCAAATATCCGCTTTATCGCTTTTCTCGCTTTTAACCTAAACACCGCGCCTTTTCCGGAAATTATTCTCTGCTTCTTGTTTCTGTCTGCTGCTCTTTGTTTCTTGCTTCATTTTAAAATTTTACTGATTTGAACACGATACTACACTGGCCGATGAAAAATACCCGTCGATTTTGAGGCCTCCACAGTTGCAAAGACGGAAATATAACTTCTGGGCAATGATGAGGCTTAAACCTTTTTCCAAGATCAACATGTTTAGTAGGCGAGGTGACTAAAATAACCAACAAGTTATATATTCGCAGCCACGACGTGATTATAGTGATCTTTTCTATTTCACCCGAGAGACCAACACGTTTAGTAGGCGAGACAATCAAAATAAACTACATTAGTCATATGTTTGCAGCCACGACGTGATTGGAATGTTCTTTTCAAAATTTAAGTCTGAGCCCTCCGCGATCAAAACATTCACTGTTTTGAATACGGATATGAAGTTATTTGTATTTAACTGTTTCTAACCGTTTGTTCTTGACAGCTTGCAGGGATTAAAGTAAATAAAGGCAATTATTCCTCGGAGTTTATTTATGTTATTTCTTTCTTTAATTCAGCTTTTATCTCGCTTTGTATTGTAATATTATTTATCGCACTTATGTAACTATTGAAATGCTTAGAATAGGCAAACTTAGGATTAATTCATAGGGTAGTTTAAGATTTGAAACCCGTCGCTAGCTTATTTATTTGTAGGCTCGGTTAAATTCAAACTTAGAAATCCTTCGCTAGTTACTTATTTTAGGCTCGTCACGCGTATTCAAGATTTTCAAAACAACTTTTGTCATCTTTTATTTGCTTTATTAATCATACCGAATAAGTTTATCTTTTGTCAATTTACAATTCATTGATTCCCAAAATTTTACTTCTTTGGCATTATAAATAAATTGTTTTACTATCAATTGTCAAAAACATATTTTTTCAACTCTACGTGTATTTCTCTTTAGATATCATATAAATGCATATTTTGAAAATCTCTACATTCATCTATCTTTTAAAATGCATCCCTTTTTTATTAATTATTTGCAAACATCTTTTAACTTCGTGCTTCAAACATGCATTTTTTCTAGTAATAATTAACCTGAGTTTTACCGGATAACCGCAAGTTAGCGGATCTTAAAGGATGCCTAACCCCTTCCCTTTAGGATAATAAAGAACCCTTACCTAGAATCTCACTAGTTTCGCAGACCTTAAAATTGGAGTTACATGGCAGCATTTAGTTTAATATTTAGGTGTCCTAATTCACCGTAAAAAATAATTAGGTGGCGACTCCTCAACCCTTTTTACCCAGGAATCACCCGGACACGTCCGTGCTCCGCTTTGACCCGAGCAGGTCAAAATAGGGCGCTACAACAGCGTATACTGGTGGTATACAACATGTTGGAGAAATAGGGAGGTTTTAATCTTGGACATAAGTAAAACGACTAACAGATTGTTTTAATCTCATCGCTACATACTTATTATATAAGTTAGCTGTTTAAATGGACTAACACATTTATTGAATCTTAAACACTCCCCTACATGGAGAGGCATGAAGTGCATTATGTAGAGCTGCTTGTTAATTCTAAATTACTAAATTATATATATAGCCCTCAATAGCATAACTGCATAGCCATCAATAGCATAACTGCATAGCCATCAATAGCATAACTGCATAGCCCTTATTCACATTAAATCACATATCTACTCTAAATGAGGCACCACAAAAATACGTGAAGGGATTTTGTTGGGTTGTTGTACGCAGCGGATATTGAAAACTTGTTTCAAATCCAACAAACGTAGAACTGTTTGATTATAGGATAATTTTAAACTGTAAACATAAGACTTGAATGGTACTTACATGTTTACAATATCTAGAATCTTTATCAACTGTGGGTGTGCACGCAAATGTCCTTTCGATTGCAAGCTCCAAGCTTCAATGTATTCCTCCTTTGGAAAGCTAGAAAATCCGGCAGAGGTTCGAGAGCGTGTTTTGATTCTGAGTCTCTAAGACTTAGAATAATGATATAAAAATCAAGTGTAATGAATAATGAAGTGTAAGTCTGTATTTATAGGTGAAAAATTAGGTCAAACCGGATTAGGGTTTGAACTTGGGCCTGACCCAAAATTCGAGACAGATTAGGTCATGGCACCGCGACCCTATGGTGTGGGCGTCGCGGCACTGACGTGACCCTAAACTATTTCGTTTTATTTTCCGCACATTCTTAATTAAATTCAAAATCCAATTTTGACTTAATTAAAACATCATTATTCATTTAAATATCTCGATTCTAAATCGAATATTTAATACTCTCTCAATACATCCTTAGATCGAAAAGACAATCGATATAGTGTGACCCTACATGTCTTCACATATCGACATCAATCAAATTAAGGTCTATGCGGAACTCCTAGATAGCGCCGCAAGACAAACTCAATATGTGAAGTACGTTTACACGAATCCAGTAAACTTAACCTCTATGTGGTAAGATAAAATTATTTCATTCACGACACACCCGATCAAGCTTAGAATTTGTCAAGTGTCTATCCAAAAAGCTTAATCATTGTATCTCATCTATATTAGTTGACAACTAGACCATATTCTAAATATGTCTATTGCGTTGGCCAACGACTTAGTCAACATAATATCAATGAGAAGCTGAGTGTTCTCTTGAATATACATTCGAGGAATGAATCCTAATCTTGGCTCAACTACCACCTTTAATCCACATCGTAATGTACCCAATACAAGCCGTATCTCAACCTATAAGGCATTTGAGCTTAGGACAGGATCAAAGTATATTACTTTGTAGACAATGTGCACATTGACCTCAAGTCTAAGGACTTCTATCTCCCACACGCTGATCATACTTTAGACAAGTATAACAAACAGTATATCAGCAGGGTATACCAATACTTTCAAAGTATCCATGTATCCATCACGAGTAGTCATTACTCGTAGCAGGTGAGACATACTACATCCTTTAAGGATGTGATGCAGATCACATGTCGACTTATTACATATCATCGATATCCCATTCTCGATGATCATTAGTTGAGGTTATTTTAAGAGTTATGTTTTAATATTATTATCTCACGTTATTAATAACAACGTAACCTCTAGGTGAAAGAAATAATCCCTTGATTATTTTCATTAATTGAAAGACTATATATACATTTACATATTTCCATAATAGGAGAATCATATTCCTATTCTACTCCTAAAACCATATTCTAGTAGTACAAGACTTCTATAGTTATGGTAAGTGTACAATGCTATGTAATACAAATATTCTACACTAATTACAATCCTAAAACGGACCAAAGTCCCGTGATATACACTATGTATATCACGGGAATATACACTATCTAACACACTCCCGCAGTCATAGCGGGCGGTCTTCGAACGCTGAGACTGTCCCTAAAATCTTCAAAAAGGACCGAGGGAAGACCCTTTGTAAAGATGTCTGCAATTTGATACGTGGAAGGGACATGACAGACGCGTACTTGTCCACGAGCTACCTTTTCGCGAATAAAATGAATGTCTATCTCGATATGTTTAGTGCGCTGGTGCTGAACCGGATTCCAAGACAGATAGATGGCACTAATATTATCACAATAAACCAAGGTAGCTTTCTGAATAAGACAATGAAGCTCTAAAAGAAGATTACGTAACCAGTATGATCCGGACACCACATTAGCTACCCCTCGATACTCGGCCTCTGCACTAGAGCGTGATAAAGTGGACTGACACTTGGCAGACCATGAGACCAAGTTATTACCAAGAAATATACAATATCCAGACGCAAACCGTCTGGTGTCTGGACAGCCACCCCAATCAGCATATGTATACGAGACAAGTGCTGACGTCGAAGAAGGATATAAATGCAAGCCATAGTCAAGTGTACCCTGAATATACTGAATGATGTGTTTGAGCGCATTCATGTGCTCAACTCTGGGATCATGCATAAACAAACACACCTGTTGTACAACATATGTAATATCTAGTCTCGTGACTGTAAGATACTGAAGGGCCCCTACAAGACTGCGATATCGGGTCGGATCCTCGTATGGTGCGCCAGCCGCAACACTAAGCTTGGGCTTAGTATCAACGGGAGTGGAAGTGGACTTACATGATGCCATCCCAGCCCTCTCAATGATCTCAGCAGCATACTTCCGTTGAGATAAGAATAACCCACTTGCATGACGAGTGACATCAATCCCCAAAAAATAACTCAAGGGTTCCAAGTCTTTCATAGCAATCTCAGAGCTGAGCATTGTCATGATAGACTGGCGTAAGGCATCGGAAGAGGCAGTCAGAATAATATCATCCACATATAACAGAATATAGGCTAAGGACGAACCACGACGATAGATGAACAATAAATTATCCGACCTGCTATGAGTGAACCCAATAGTAGAAACATAGTCGGCAAACCGCGTATACCAGGCCCCTGGAGATTGTTTAAGCCCATACAAGGACTTCTTCAACAAACAGACATGATGAGGATGTTTGGGATCCCTAAATCCCAAAGGCTGATGCATATAGACTGTTTCCTTGAGATCACCATGGAGGAAAGAATTTTTTACATCTAACTGATGAATAGGCCATGCTTTCGAAAGAGCTAAGCTAAGCACAGTGCGAATGATAGCCGGCTTGACCACCAGACTAAACGTCTCACCACAATCCACACCAATCTGTCGAGTCTTACCATCACCTACAAGTCGCGCCTTATGTCGGGCAAATGAACCATCTAAATTTTCCTTATGAGCAAAAATCCACATAGACCTAATAATATTAATACCAGACGGACAGGGCACCAACTCCCACGTCTTATTATCAATAAGAGCATTATATTCATCGGTCATAGCAACTTTTCAATTCGGGTCATTTAATGCAGACACAAGATTACGGGGTAAGGGTGATTTAAGAACATTAGAATATAAATTAAAATGTACTTTTGGTTTAAAAATCTCCCGTTGACTACGAGTGACTGGTCTATGCCTCGGGGGAAGAGGAGGGTGGATTTTGGAAATTTTCAGGACTCGGGATGGATCGCCACAGTGATGGGCTCCGCCGCCCAAATCGAACTGAAGTCGAGGTGGCACTGAATCGGGCCAATCTTTGGACCTGCAAACAAGACCAAAACTAGGTAGAATGGATGGCCCGATTCTTTGGACCTGCATTTGAAGGCGTATTTGTGGGGAGGACCCGGTAGGCGATGGGCCATTGGCGGAGTTAAGTGCGGGACACGTCCGAAAAATAGTGAATAATGATGGTAGACTATATATTGAAAGACTATATATACATTTACACATTAATTGAAAGACTATATATACATTTACATATTTCCGTAATAGGAGAATCATATTCCTATTCTACTCCTAAAAACTCTATTCTAGTAGTACAAGACTTCTATAATTATGGTAAGTGTACAATGCTAAGTAATACAAATATTCTACACTAATTACAATCTTAAAACAGACTAAAGTCCCGTGATATACACTATGTATATCACGGGAATATACACTATCTAACACAAGGGATGCATATTATAGAATAATATAAACAATCAACTAATAATTCAATAATTGCAAATGCTAAAATATTAATCTCCATTAATAATAATATTAATGTGTATAAAGTACATTTGTTCTATAACAAATTATCTCTAGGACATACATATACTTTCAATACGGTGGCTAAATTTCTGTAGACAACTAAGAATATGTAACAGATACTACTTTAAAAAGGTGAATTTCTTAATCGATTTCGTAAAAAATTGGCTTGTCAAAACGTTCCAACGAGAATATCTCATATTTTCAATGATATTCAGACAAAAATATCAATTAGAAATTCACGCTTTTTAAGTGCGATTCAAGAACTTAAGATTATTAAACGTAGGAAGTGAGAGTTGGTGACATGGTGCGATTAGTTATTTTAGGGTTGCACGTTGTATATGTATGAATTTAAATAATATACATTTTCAGTGAATTCTTATATATTATGTTATCTTTATTTTTTGTAGCAGGTATCTGTCATAATTTTAATATTGTAAATCTCACTTTTCTTAAGGAGTCTTATCTATCTATATCTATATTATTATAAAATCATGAATATAAATGTTAGTTGACCAAAATATTCTTTAACTATTGAACGATTTTTATACCCTTCAAAATTGAATTATTTCTTTTTAAAAAAAAGTAGAATATGGGGTAAAATAATAACATTTTGTGCCTAAAATATAGGAGTTTGAAGTCAACTAATAGTAGAGAATTTTAAAACCATAAAATAGCGTGAATTAAGTTATAGTGCCTAACATATAGGAGTTTGATACCAACTAATGATAGAATTTCTTAAAGCTACCTATTGGTTGGAAAAGAAAAAAATTGTTTCTTAAATCTTAAATTCCAATGCTATTCTAACTCCTTTTGGTACAAGGTATGTATTTTTTCTAATAACTATTTGCATGCAATATCATCGTTATCATTAATTATTTTGTCCTTTGCTTTAAATATAATATTTAATATACTAATATTGATGTGTTTTATTAAAAATTATTTATTTCGATGACAACCTTATTCTCCCGCTAAATATATTAGTGCATCGCATGAACATAGAGACTAATAACATATAAATATCCTTTGAATGATGACTTGATATTGTTAAAAATTAATTACACTATATAATTTTAATTTCAAATGTTAGTGGACATCTTAATCCATTGTCAAGCAAGGAATTTAGGGAATTAACTTAGAAAATGAAGTTAGAAAGTCAGCAAATCCTCGACAACTTGCTTAGTGGAGGTAAGAGAAAATAAATGTGAAAATTGATCTTGATTTAAGGAACTAATATTAAAATGTGAATACAGTGAGATAGGCGCAGTCAAAAAAGTGTCAAACCCAGTTTAAAGCCTCATTTGCTTGTACTTAATGAGGTCTGAATTTTAATAGATTCAGCCTATTAAATGAATTTAATTTGAAGGTTTGAATCTTAATCATTCAGATTCAGCGCATTAAATTCATTTATTTTATTTTCTTATAAAGTCTCTTAATGGATCTGAATGAATCAGATATGTAACATAGTCTTAACATCATTCAGATTTATTTAAAATAATATTTTTTTACACAACCTTTCACGATTTTCTTTTTCAATAAAATTTTCACGCCTCTAGCTATCCTTTCTCAACCAAATATTATCAAGAACTCTTGTTGCCGTAAATATTAATTGACTAACCGTAACAACAACAAAAAATTTGATTTTTTTTAATTTGCCAAAATAATTGATTGATATCCTATATATCTTTACCTATTTCATGATCTATTTGAACTAGAAAAATTAAACATGAGTGAATCCATCTTCTCAATAAGATCACTACCTTCAATTCTCAATCTTTGGAAGATCTTGACTAATTGGAAAAAAAACCTTGAATACTACATAATCCTCTAATCAAATTTGAAACTAAATAAATAATACCAAACTTCAAGAAATAACAAAGTAAGCTAAAAAATAGTGTCAAGCATTGAAAAGTTTCCTTATTTTTATCTTATTTTAACAAAATTTCTTACTATAAAACATCTCGTAGGATTCAACAATAACAATTCTCTTTGAATCACTTTCAGTTGATAGAGAAAGATTTACCATTTTAATAATAAGCATAAATTCTTAAAAAATTATGTTACTTTGTTACCGAATTTTTTATATTGATGCATAAATCTTATTTGCATTTCAGATAGTTCAAATTTTATCTTTATAGAAAATAAAAAAGATAGTTCAAATTTTTAATCAAATATAAATATTCAAATAATTATTTTCTATCAAAAAAAATTATTTTGCTGAAATGAGATTTTTATATAGATATTATGGTTAATCCATATGCACGTTCAGATATTGAAAACAAGCAGTGTTAATCATTCAGTATTCAGATCTAGAGACAACATCTTAATATTCAGATGTATATTCAGATTCTGACACCTAGATCTTAATGCACATCTTAATATTCAGATATGTATTAAGATTCAAATGTCTTAATATTAATAAAATTAAATGAGGAAGTCGTTAAGTGTAATTAATTAATTAATTAACACACACTATTACACTTCATCAATGAAACTTTTTAAAATTAAACAAGTCGCCAAAAAGAAAACAAGTTTCCCTATTGTGGCTTTGTGAGATTATACATTAATTAAAGAGTATCTTAATTAAATTAATTATTTAAATACAACTTCTTCTTCTTCTTCTTTAATTTCCACGTTTTACTCACCATTTTTTTCAAACATCTTCTCTCTTTTTATTCATCTATATAACCCCCCATCACTTCTTCTATCTCCTCGTGCACTAAATACTATTCTTCTCTCTCTCTAAAACAAGAAATCAATCAAGACCCTTTTTGTATCAATTAATTTAGTTTCTCTATTTACAGAAAATACTCCGTAATCCACAAGGCTTCAAGCGACAATATATCGCTTCGAGAGGAGTTGAGATTTTATTACTGATGGATCATCATCAACATGTTAATTTCAATTTGAGAAGAGAAATCATTAGTGACAACAACAATCACAAAGTAGATGAAGATAATAATATGGACCTCAAAAGTGGTTCATGGACTGTTGAAGAAGATTTCACTCTTATGAATCACATCGCTCTTCATGGCGAAGGTCGTTGGAATTCCCTAGCTCGTTCGGCAGGTATGAGTTTTTTTAAAATATTTCTTCTTTTTGTGTGTGGCAGATAGTTTATAATGTTATAAAATTTCAACTTTAAATTTGAACAAACATGTATGTTCATGATATATATGAGATGACTATTCTGAATAATTTTTTTCCAACTCCATAAATTACGGTCTTTCTTTATGAGGTGGAAAAGAAAATTCTTGAAGTATTAATTAGTGGCTTTATTATATCGTGAAGAAAATTATTTGTATTTTCCTTTTTGTATATAAGAGCTTTCTTTCCCAATTCCATTTTTCTATTTTTTTAAGGTAGGATAGTTCATGAGGGGAGATAAAGATTCATGTTTGGTGTGTGGTGGATAATTTCTTTCCGTACTAAGTAATCTTTTTAAAAGTAGAGAACTCATCCAATCATCCCACAAAGATAAAACAACGGAAGCAAAATTAAAATTGGTATGATTATTATTAAACAAAAAGTAGTTGCAGTTTGTAAAGTGGTATTATTGGTTCTTCTTTAAAAAAAAGTTAATCCAATAAGCTGTGTGATATGAGGAATTTAATAGTATTAATTAATTAATATGGCATGAATAATTAAACAGGTTTAAAGAGGACGGGGAAAAGCTGCAGGTTAAGATGGCTTAATTACCTTCGACCAGATGTTCGACGTGGAAATATTACACTTGAAGAACAACTTTTGATTCTCGAACTTCATTCTCGTTGGGGCAATAGGTATGTTCATTGTATTTAAACATTAGTCAAATTATAATGAGAGCTATATTCACAAAAACTTATCGTCTAACGTCTGCAAAATTTATCATCCAACATTTGCAAGTTTTCGCGGTCTAACGTTTTCTTTTAAACTACAAATTCAAAAAAAAATGTGTTGGTCGTCCCTTTTTGGGATAACTGTTACAACTTATGGACATTTTAAATCACAATTTAAAGATCTATTTTGAGTAAAATTGAAAATCTTATTGGAAATGTGTGACCATAGTCTAAAATTTTATAGATGTTAGATAATTTTCTAATGTTTATCAGTTATGGTTTTATTGTGCACAACTTTTAAAAGTGGTAACAAAATTAAATGGTGGCATAAAAGAAGGAACATTTGCGTAAATAAACTTATGATTTTCACATTGTTATGGTATATTCTTTATATCAAGGAGATTCAATAATTTATATGTATAAAAATTTATTTTCCCTGTGGATATAATATAATTTTCCAACTATATGCGTCCACCTAGCTTCATCTCTGTATGTAGTTATAATTTAGAATAATCAGATCGTGTAAAACTTAAAATATATGTTGATCTCTTCTTTTTTGGGCTATAGGTGGTCAAAAATTGCACAACATTTGCCAGGAAGAACCGATAACGAAATCAAGAATTACTGGAGAACCCGAGTGCAAAAACATGCCAAACAGCTAAAATGTGATGTCAATAGCAAACAATTTAAAGATACATTGCGTTATTTATGGATGCCAAGGCTAGTTGAGAGAATTCAAGCTTCTTCCAATTCAAATAATGAAGTGATAAATCAACAGTCAATTCAACAAAAAAATGACAAGATTATTAGTAACAATAATATTATTCCAAACATGAGCTTCACACAAGAGAATTATTCTAGTATTACAACAACAGCAGCTTCATCAGAGAATTCAATTGGGACACAAATTTCAGACATGTCTGATAATTGCTACACTAATTACCATATTAATCAAGGTGATTATGGAGAATCCTTGATTAGTCCCACAGGTTATATTCAACATGGTGCACTAGACTTCAGCACAGCAGACATTGATGATAATCAGCAAAACATGAGCCAATTATTATTGGATGATGTTTCAGATAATTTATGGAATATTGAGGATATGTTATTTTTACAACAGCAACTCAATTAACAATCATGTCTGAGGTCTTGGTTTTGAGCGTGGAATAAATTCCGTCCTCCTTTAAGAGCTTACGCGGCCGAATCCAGATTAATGATCGAGGCTCCTGATCTCAGACCTCGAGTGGAAAATCAAAAAAATGTCTAGAGGTGTAATAAAATTTAAACAACTTTGTTAGAATAAAGTAAATTAGAGTAAACATCATCAAGTGTAGAAATCAAAATTAGGGTCATTACTCATTACAATTCACGAAAGATATATAGTTTTCTTTTTTTAATCTTTATTTATGTGAGATACATAAATTAGCCTTTGTGAAGGATTTGTAACATTTACTTCTTTTAGTTAAGGGTTTAAAAGGAAATTGTAACATTTACCTCTTTTGGAATTTTATTCTTTGAATGAACAATTTTTATATGGTGCTGTGTATACCATGCTTTTACTTTTAGTATTTTTTTACCTATCAATAGACACTAACACATTCGAACTTTGAAGGATGAAAAAAAATACTCAAAATTAAGAAATACACATCATATACTGATTTATGTCGAGTCTTTTCATCTTATATTTTTTATCAGATTACCAATTTACGCTTATCAAGAGATCTACATGATATTATTTGAAAAATTAATTGTATAAATATATTTTATATTGTCAGTGCATATAATTAAACTTTTTAATTTTAAAAATCTTATAATTTCAATAAGGGGAATTTATGTGTAAAATGAATACTATTATAATGTTGAAAGAGGGTGCTTATATAATTGGTTCCACTATGTACATTTACTAGTGAATATGTCGTTGTTGCTTGTTAATCTAATCTTAGACGTGGAATTTTAGAAACATAGTCTATGGGGCATGAACCAGATTGTTTTTTTTAAATAAAATAAAAAGATCCTTGTCCTTGTTCTAGAATCTAGATTAAGAGGGAAAAGAATTAGGGCAGCAATGATTAATTAAGGAGAAGTGGCATATTCTCAAATATATATATTGTATAATATAGTTAAAATCTATGTTTTTCAATTCTCCTCTAAGTGTAAAGTCTCACATCACAATTTTATAATCATATCGTGTGAATGCTACCTGAGTGGCTTCTAATGTCACTAATGAGTAATGACTAATGAGATTATTAATTATGAAATTAATCTCAATTTAGTTCCTGCTTTGCCGTCCCCTTCTTCACATACCGGATTTTTATACTAAGCCAGATGCATAATATGTATTTGAATATATAATAATATCACTTAATCGTAGTTAATTAATGTATATTTCTATTTCATTTAACCATGACAAAATTATATTAATTTAATATAAATACATGTATGAGTAAGTATTTACCTTTATGTGTCTATGAATTACCTTTTGTGATTTTTTAAAAAGTTATGTTTGAGCTTATAACTTCGACTTTTCCACAATAGTGATGGAGTCAGAATTTTTCATTAAGTAGATCTAAAATAAAAGGAAGTAGACGTAAAGCCAAGGGGCGGGATATAATTTTTTGACAAAAGAGATTATTAGACTTTTTTGCTGTAGTACCCTAGCTCCACCTTCCCACAAGATTATTGTTAAATGTATTTTTATTATGTTTTACAAATAAAATATTGTGAACAAGACACATGCATATTCCCTTTATCAAATATTTACTTTTTTTTCTTTTTTTTTCTTTTTCCTCCTACACATTTTTTTTATTGAAGAAGTATAATGGGTTTAGGATTCAATCCTTAATTCAACCACATGGCCAAGGACGGAGGGCCTCAACCAATTGAGCTACTCTTAATCCCCGCATAGCTCACTAAATTCCCGCATTCTCATTGACATCAATATTGCATGACTCTAACCAGCTTAAAACGTAAGATTAAGTATGAAACGAGCATGATCGTTATTTCAACAAACATAAAACTATAACAACAATAACATACTCAGTGTAATTCCATAAGTAGAGTTTGAGGAAGATAGAATGTACACAATCTTATCCTTATCATGAGAGATAGAGAAGTTATTTCCGATAGACCCTCGGCTAAAAAAAACCAAAGCAATAACAAATACTCCATTTGGCTCAATTCATATGACACACTTTCCTTTTTATTCAGTTCCAAAAAGAATGATACATTTCTTTATTTGACAATAATTTAATTTTAAACTTTATATTTTACGTTTAATGAGATGACATATCACCACACAAATATTTTTGGTTTGTTTTAGACTGCAAGATTCAAAAGTCTTCCTTTAATTTTTAAATTTCGTGTCCAGTTAAACTGAATCATATAAATTGGTACGGTACTTAAAAAGAAAAGAAGTAAGTTTTTGTTGGAATATTTGTACTACAGGTGGTTTGCATAGAAGCCATCATAGTAGTCCCTAATTAAAGATTTAAAGTAGTAGGCTTCCTAACTGAGGCAGCCATAGCGGCAAACCTTTCAAAGTCTACAAATACCCCTAGTTGTATTCTTGAGAATATAATAAAAATAATCCTTTATGTTTTGGGAAGGTCATTTCTAAAAGATTTTATTAAGCCTAGACAAAAATAAGATCGGACACTCTTGAAGACACCATAAGATGCGTCATTTTCTACTTGGGTCCATAACACTGACACATACGTACCCTTTAATTAATTTAAACATGAATCAAGAACAAATTAATTAAGATGGTATAAATCACATAAAATTAAGCAAATGTATTAATCGGATGCATGCATTATCTACTTAGTGCACATTTCATAATGCTTTCTCTTTTTTTCTCACAAATATATTGCGTGAAGGCATTTGTTGAAAGGGAGATTACCTTGTATAAATTAAACCTCATTAGCCACAAGTTGTATTAATGAGACAAGAAAATGACTTCCAAAATTTTGGGGTTTTCTTGTTATACATAGAATGCTTTTCCAAACCGTAACAAATACGGGAAATTCTTCATCATGCCATTCCACTATAAGAAATAATTAAAGAACATTATTAGTTTTGTGTTAAGTTTATGGCTATCCTTTTCTCCAACTGTTTTATCACACTTCTAATAGTGTTGTATTAATGGAGTTTTTAACAACCATGAATTGTTGCAATTAGGGTTATACATGTTTAACTATTGTTTTGTTCAAAGACGGGAGGCATCTAGGGATCCAAAATTTTGAATTTATGAATTTTAAATTTAAAAAAAAATAATTTACTAGTTTTGAATAAATTAAATAGATGTTAAGTAGATTTTTCAATATAAATATAAGATTTCGGCCAAAAATACTAAATACTATTGAATAGTAGCTAGAAGTGTAGCTCTACACCTACCTTCACCCTATCCACAAAACCCTCCAATTAATGAAGGGAAAATGGGGGGAAAGATAAATGTCACCTTGTTTTTCTCTCATTTGTAAAATAAAAAGAATTTTTTTAGGAATCTTACAATGTTAATCACAAATAATAATCTCGGTAAACATTGGTCAAGTAATTCTATAAATTGAATGAAAATATATGGAAATCAAAAAATTAGAAGGATAGGAGAGTATATTAGAGGAAATGATCTTTTGTGTTCAGTTGCAATCTGAATAGAACAAAATGACCTTATAAAAACTTCTTGTATTTTGGGCAATTCTCACTTAATGAACTAGCTTCTTTATCGAGCAACTTTCTCTGTTGATAAAAGCGATGGTCCAGCTTGGGTTATCAAAAATAAGAGGTAATGTTTGTAAGTCATAATCCTACTAAATATCACATCAAACACGTGATCACCCAAACTTTGGATTGAGTTAGGTCCATGGTATATTTCTTATAATGGTATCAGAGTCATACGCATCTCAACTCTTGGTTACCGGATGTTGGGCCCTCATATTATGACATGTGAGGGTTATTGAGTTTGTCCTATATCAGTTGCGGGATGAAGATTTGATCTCTTTATATGATCTTTAATAGTACTTAGTTTATAAGCTAATTTTTGAAATTGAATTAAGCCAAGATGTGAGTTTTATCACAACCCCTTCATTAATTAATTATGCAATAATAAATACTTTAAATAGTCAAAAGACAAAATACAAGAGTACTACTTGTTAAAATGTGTGGATGTAGGCTCTTAGTGGATCGTTCAACTCTAGTAACGTTTAGGGGGGGAAAAGTATGGTATATTGTCAATAGAGACTTAGTAAGTGGGAGAGTCTATTTTGTCTAAACATGCATAGTTAGTTTATTAATTATGTGTTAAAAAAATGATTAGCAGCAGCCGTAAGTCAATTAACGACTTAATTATAAGGTTACAAATGACAAATAAAAATTCTTTTTGGGTCAATTAGCTGATTATCAGTTCTTTGGATAATAAGATCACGGCTTACGTACGTTGGTGTGTCAATTATTCCTTATAAATTCAACTTTCTCAAGTCATTGGTATGTTTGGTGATGGAAAACTACGAATATCAAATTCTTTTGACTTATAAATGTGTATTAACATGCTTAAATTTGGCAAGTTGAGAATATATTCATCTAACGGTCAAAATAAGTGTTACATAAGGCAACTCGTCTAAATGATTTAACAGTTAATAATTTGTTAAATATTTCAAGATTCACAATCAGTTACTCCATAGAAAGCTAAATATATTTGACCAGATTATCACAAAGATCAATATAATAATTTATCTATATTTCAGGGTCTAAAAGTGCAATTCTCCTTAATTTTATGGATCACCGGATTTGTTTGAAAACTATCAAGGTGTCATTCATTCAATCAAATCTTTTATGCCTGTTATGAATCGATTTACAAGTCCAATGCCAATGTCTTGATTTTTAGTGGCAATACATCGCGGACCCATGTATATATCATATGCTAATACACGACGAATTAATGTTTCGTTAAAAATCCTTTCCGGCATCATCCCATTCCGAGGACTCACAGAAATACCCCGGGCGATGCCACAAATATTTCAATCATGATATATTCACTGATTCAACTCATGTTAATCCACTGGTATTTTGACTTAAAATTTAATCATTTGACACTTTTACTCCATTCAACAAATGACTATTTTTTCGCTAGTTTCTTTTAACCAATATACAATAGAATTGTCACTGTGACTGTACAAGCACAAGTTACAGGTAAATATTTATTTGTATCAGATATTTATATCAAATCAAATAATTTAATATTAAAGCAAACAATTAAAGTTAAAACACATATCACTTAGTCATAGTTATTCAATGAATATGTACATGAAAGATGCATATCTTGCATTAGTTAGTTTGGTATAATCATCAGATTTGGGTAAAGTTTTATTCAAACATCCTTATATTAGTCCACTTGAAAATTCGCAAGACACTGATATATACATTAAAATAGTGCTCATTGACCACTTTTTGATCCTATAATTAAAAAATAGTCAGTCATAAAATTTCAGATTCTACATGTGAAACTTCAAATTATTAAATTTAAAATTTTATGATAGTAATTATTTTTCTATTACAAAGACTGAAAAGTGATTATTTGTAAATATTTATACAATTCTAAATTGTAATGGGTATGAAATTCAAGTGGGCTGATTTCACAAAAGAAATGCTCCGCTTTGTGGGCTGCGAAAGATTTCGCCTAACAAATTATATTGGCACAGTAGTAACTGGTACAAGCCCACATCCAAAATGAAATTTATAGCGGCCCAATAGTCGCTGCATTCACTTCTCTTATCGACGTGCTTCATGAATTTTCAATAATAGCTCGTTATTTTACCTCAATCATAAGAGACATGAAATGAATATATAATATCTCCAAACCTCTTTTGAAATTTTGCTTTACTGCACGTGCAATTTCAAAACATGAAATATAGAAAAAATTTCTCTAACATATTCTTAGAACTATCGAAAGCTAGCCTTAAAAAATATTACAACTTCTGTTTACATGTCATAAACATAAAGGAGTTTATTACTACTACTTTGTATATAAAAAAGATTATTCAATAAGCAAACAAATAAAATGTATGTGAAAAACAGGACAAAGCCTTGTTTGTCTTTGTAGAAAAATGAAAATTAGATGATGCCAATATGATGCATTCTACAAAATAAGAACCAACCAAATATTATAACTTCAATTCCTCAAAGTTAAAGCACTTATAATTAATGATAAGACTGAAATGTTCTCAAACACTACTAAATTTTGAAAAATATAATCCGTGTGTCTAATGTTATAATAAACTGATCACATATCAAAGTAAACGTCTAAACTACAAATGTTGAAATCTCAAACAATCCAAATTTAAATAACTATAGTTCAGGATTCGAACATACGTAGAAAAAACTTCAACAGATTTACAGTCTTCCGCTTTTGACTTCCTTTTCTTTTTCTCACGCGATACTCCTTTCCATTCAGCATTTCCGCTTGCCAGATACACTAAAATCCGGCTCCTGAAAATTAGTTCGGAGAAACAAACCAAAGTAAAGCTAGTTATCAAGCACACAAGTGCATTCATCACAGAAAAGAAATGTATGTGATTGTCATTAGGTGCTTACCACTCCTTTTGGGTTGCACGAAAGGACTTCTTCAATACCTTTATGGATTTTTTAGCAGCAAGGATGTGAAAAGTTTCGATAGGAGTACCAAGTGTGAGATTTAAGACTTTAACGGTCATTGAAATACATATCATACCCTGATATCATATAATTCGCTTTCTCAATCTTCAAAACCTTGTACTTGAAAACCTACAAAGAGAGCAACTATATATCACTTGTAGAAGAAACCATGCCCCGCAAAGAAACAAAAGTAATCCGGGTTGAATTCTCATATGGTTACTCAACTAATAATTATTATCTCATAAAGTCACCTTTGTTCTTGATTCCAATTTTCTTTAACAAAGAAAGTAACTTTCTGATATAATAACTATTACCTGAGAAATCAGCTCCTTATAATAATCACACAAGGCAAAGTTGGATAGGGGACATACGTTGCACTCTTTCTCATTATATTTCTGGATAGCACGGTTAGCCAGTTTCATCATTAACCCAAAGTCAGGGTCCTCATTGACATTCTCAATTGGTATTATGGGAACAACGTGACCGGGAAAGTCATAAATTTCAAAACCCTGTCAATACAAGACTGGAAGAAAGAAGAGGGATCATCCAAAATAAAATAAATAAATTCAAAAACATGAGGCTAAAATACTTTCATCAGTCAAATTAGTTATAATGGAAAAATTGATGCCAAAGAGTCAAAAACAATTCCTAGAAGAATTTATGGCCCAACTATAAATGATTGCTAATAAGAGCATGGGGAAAGCTAGAGCTCGATAATAGTATGGGTAGATTAGGCTGAGAGTTCACGGGATCATGTTAGCTCCAAAACTTAATACTTCCTCAGTCCCAATTATTTGTGTCGCCGTGTTCGGATTTCGTTTTTCTTTGACCGTAATCTTTTCATGTGTTAAAATATTTTGAGTTGTTAATAAATGTGACTTATAGTACTTTTTACGTAATTTTCAAATATGTAAATTTTATTTTATAAAATGTAAAGATTCTGTGACTGTATTCACCGTCAAAATTAAGAAGTTCGACTCTTGAAATCCAATTTTGGCACATAAATTAAGCTCGAGGGAGTAAAATATATACATTCATAGGGGAAGGTAGAAGTTGATGTATGGGTTTGATCAAATTCAGTGGCTTTAGTTCAAACTCTATTTTTGTACTCATTAAATATGTATAAAAATCAAATAGAACCCAATTACTAGCCCCTGATATCGCTATCCTAAAATGAAGAATTCATAAAGTTCAAATCCCGGCTCCATCTCTGTTTACCTTCATCTAAATTATATTCATGGAGAATTTAAAACTTATTATCAGGGCAAAAAGGAAGAGAAGTAACAAAAAAGGTTAGTCCGGTGCACAAAATATTTCCATATTCACTGCAGAATAAGGGATGAGATATACACAGCCTACTCTAATGCAAGCATTAATGGCTGCTTCCGCGGCTCAACAAATCAAAGGCTTGCCAATTAGCAATATGAACGTGTAAAGCCATGAAAGCAACATAATAGGAGTAGCAAATATAAATAAAGTTTTGGATATGTAAAGCAGTACGGGAAATAAATAAATATTACAAGTGTTCGAAAGGATAAACAAGTAGCCAATATTCAGAACTGTCGCAAGCTTGTTGAGTCTTGAATCTTGATAACCTGAAATCAAGAAACACTAAATCTGAATTGTTACAATTGTGGGCTGAGTCGAGAGATGGCTCTCTGTCTTTAGGACAAGATTGCCCCGTATATATGCTTTTACGTTAACGGGAAATAGTCTCCCAAGATAAAACAGCAACTAATCAACACTACAAAGCAAATAAGTTGATTCTGTCGAAGAAAACAAACACGAAATGACTTGCTGAAGAATAGAAAAGGAAAGAAGAGTTTTCTGTTTTTGTCCACTGTTTCTGGGTCACGTTTTGAACAAAATTTGTGTTGTGCTCTCTTCTGTTTGTCTCTGTGTTGTGTTGTATTTATTCTTGTCTGCAATTGAGCCAAAAGGCTCCAATATATAGCATAAGAGGAGGGACTCCTCAACTGCCAAGCAATGACAGTTTATGGCCATTAGTGAGGGAGTTAATCAACCAAGTAATGGTTGATTTAATGTGCAACATAAAGGAGCTGTTAGGGAGGTTTAAGGTGCAGATTAATGGAGTTTTAACTCTCTAGAAACTTTCTGCCTTCCGTCGTTCCCAATTTCAGCTTTCCAGAAACTCCAGGGACCAAACTGTAAATATTAAGCAATTTGGGATCCAAAGAGATAATATCAGAAGAAGCCCAAGCCCAAGCCCCACGACCTGAGACCCGAGCCCGACCCGGATGGGACAGGCGGGCGGCGGCGGCGTGTGTGGGCTTAGCCTTGAACCCAAGCACATCTAGGTCATCCCTCCTTCAAACACATGAGTTACCCCTTGGGGTCCCAAACCCTTAGCCAATTTTGAGACTTATAAAGAGAACAATTCTTCATTTTCCCACCGATGTGGTAGATTTGTCCCACACCTTATTTCCATGCCTCAAACACCTTACTTCGTGGACCAATATCTCTTTCATTTCTCAATGAAATTTGACGATTCTTGGCCCTACGGTCATCTACTCACTTAGTAGATTATGCACGTGTGAAGAGACAAAGCCTCTAACATACGGAACTCTAGTATTTAAGTCATTAAATACGGGTGGACGCACCTCCCCATCAAAGGCAAATTTCCAACATAAAGCACACGATATCTATATGTATATAAGAAGCTATAAATTGAACAAAAGGAAGCAAACATGCGTTTGACGAGACTGATGGCCATATCTCTTCGAACTTTGATTAATATCAGGACGATGCTCCTTCAAAGTTCCATCAGGATAGCCATCGAGATAATTATCGATGTCATCGTAGTCGACGCGAGGATATTCATTGGTCGGATTGCATAGCGGGCATCCTTCTAATAGTGGTGGCTCATCGTCGTAATAGCAAAAACATTTTATTACTCCTTCTAGGTTTTGCTTTGTTGATTCGGCCATTTGTCAACTGATTTTGAAGGAAAGATATTCATAAGCCGACTACAATGCAAGTTTATAATAGTAAACCTAATTTAACTCAAAACGGAAAAACTTAATACGTTGGCAAAACTTAATTAGAGGCAGTAGCTCAAATATACAAAACGTATACACTGATATGTATCGGGCTTGTTTGGCCATGAAGATCATGAGTATTTGAAAAAAAAAACAGTTTTTTGTTTTCTAAGTGAAAAATGGTATTTGGAAATTGGAGTTGCGTTATTGAACTTATTTTTTTAAAATGTTTTGAGTGATTTAGAGTGAAAACAACTTTTTAGTATTTTTCAATATTGAAAAGTTTCGGGGTTTGGCCAAACATGATTTTCGGAATTCAACTCCTGAGAAAGTAAAAATATTCTTGCCCATAATCATTGTAGGATTCTTAATCATTGTTCTCTATATTAATGAATGGAGGATGAACTACATTAATTATAAATATCTTTTTGGTCATTAATAGGGTTAAGAAAGAAAGTAAAAAAGATTTCAACCCATTGAAACATAAAGCACTAATGACTGTATAACGTCACAAAAATGATCACCATCAAGCGCCTCTCCATGAATAATGTTCATGCCTAGATCTTCATCATTCTCTTCCACCGAAAGCAGGAATAACACAATCAATTGCTAATATTGTGCACAATTTTAGGTCTTTAATAGAAGTTATGTTAATGTGATAAATATTATTTGACTATAATTGATATAATTAATCTTATGCTAATAATTAGCAATGTCAACTTTAAAATTATTTACATATGCAACTTCCTTTTTTTCAAATGTTTCAGAAAATTGGAGTAAGAACTTGGAAAATTAAAAAGGGAACTCACTGCTCTTGTAGGTCGGAATTGGTGAAAGAAGGATTTTAGACTTTCGGAATAAGGGCAATGAAATTGGAATTCAAACTTAGGGCTTAACAGCGCCTTCAGCAAAGAAATTGTGAACCGCCCTGACCAAGTCGTCAACCAAAAA
>CM056494.1:45538990-45614068 GCA_029783415.1 Anisodus acutangulus
TAAGTGTTAAGAGGCTCTTTAAGGCTTTCATTAGGTATACATAGGTACACATAGGACTTTCTTGCAATACATAGTGGTTGGCTTCGAATTTTGGCAAGCTGCTGTAAGTTTTCGATGAGATCCTTAATAATATTCTAGAAAATTTATGATTTATTCGAGAAAAAATTATAAAATAAATAAAATGGAAACTGGGGAATTTCGTCAAAAATGCTTATTCCGCATCAACCTAAGCCCGCTCTCGCTTATGATCTCCCCGAAGAAGATATGGATTTAGGAGGATGAGAAACAAAACGGAATGTACCGGATTTTTAGCACGTACAACCATCAAACCAGAAAAAGGCAAGAAAACAGACAAAGGAAGAAATCAAAAAGGAGAAAAAGCCCTGCCCGCCAGCTTCCACCCAGACAAAAAAGGTGAGCGCCTAGCGCGAAAGGTTGCTTTACTAAGTAAGATAAGGCAAGAAGCAAGGGCGTAGCAGCTGCGTGTCCTCTTTTATATTCTGTCGAGAGTTCAGATTGCTCCACCTAAGTAGAACGAAAAGAAGGAATTGAAAAGGAAAAGGGGGAGCTATTGTGAAGCCTAGAAAGGCGGAAGCGGAAAATCCAAGGATGTAATGAGGTTTCTAAAATTACATACGTTAGTCTAACCTCATCATACCAAAATTCCGTATTGAATATGGGATGATTAAATATTTTTTCATTCATTCTCATCCAATCTAAAAAGACTTTTTTTTGATTTTTTTTAGTGTCAGATAAAAATAGATCAACGTATAATCTTTGAATGAATAATTTCATAAAATAATGGAATTTCCAAACAAGGGACGGAAACAATGAAATTCCTCAATTAACTAAAGGCGGGAATACTTAAAGATTCTCTAATTTTGACGTATTTTATATAGATTTCTTCTAATTATATTTGGTCCTAATTACCTCATGTACTTGAAATTATATTTATGTCCTAGATACAATCTGTATTAGGACAAATGTACTTTATACACATTCGTATTATTATTAATAGAGATTAATATTTTGGCATTTGCAATTATTAAATTATTAGTTGATTGTTTATAATATTCTATAATATGCATCCCTAGAGGTTACGTTGTTATTAATAATGTGAGATATTAATATTATAACATAACTCTTAAAATAGCATCGACTAATGATCATCGAGAATGTGATATCGATGTTATGTGATAAGTCGACATGTTGTCTACATCACATCCTTAGAGGATGTAGTATGTCTCACTTGCTACGAGTAATGACTACTCGTGATGGACACATGGATACTTTGGAAGTATTGGTATACCCTGCTGATATATTGTTTGTTATACTTGTCTAAAGTATGATTAGCGTGTGGGAGATAGAAGTCCTTAGACTTGAGGTCAATGCGCACCTTGTCTACAAAGTAATATACTTTGATCCTGTCCTAAGCTCAAATGCCTTATAGGTTGAGATATGGCTGGTATTGGGTACATTACGACGTGGATTAAAGGTGGTAGTTGAGCCAAGATTAGGATTCATTCCTCGAATGTATATTCGAGAGAACACTCAGCTTCTCAGTGTTATTAGGTTGACTAAGTCGTTGGCCAACGCAATACATATTTAGAATATGGCCTAGTTGTCAACTAATATAGATGAGATACAATGAGTAGGCCATTTGGATAGACACTTGACAAATCCTAAGCTTGATCGGGTGTGACATGAATGAAATTATTTTATCTTACCACATAGAGGTTGAGTTTACTAGATTCGTGTAAATGTACTTCACATATTGAGTTCGTCTTGCGGCGCCGTGTAGGAGTTCCCCGTAGACCTTAATTTAATTAATGTCGATATGCGAAGGCCTGTAGGGTCACACTATGTCGGTTGTCTTTTCGATCTAAGGATGTATTTTAGAGAGTATTAAATATTCGATTTAGAATCGAGATATTTAAATGAATAATGATTGTTTTAATTAAGTCAAAATTAAATTTTGGATTTAATTAAGAATATGCAGAAAATAAATCGAAACAGTGTAGGGCCATGTCAAGCACCGCGACGCCCACACCATAGGGCCGCGGCGCCCACACCATAGGGCCGCAGCGCTAATGACCTAATATGCCTCGATTTTTGGGCCAAGCCCAAGGTCAAACCCTAATCCGGTTTGACCTAATTTTCCACCTATAAATACAGATATTCACTTCATTATTCAATACACTTAATTTCATATTATTATTCTAAGTCTTAGAGACTCAGAATCAAAACGCTCTCTCGAACCTCTGCTGGATTTCCTAGCTTTCCAAAAGAGAAATACATTGAAGCTTGGAGCTTGCAATCGAAAGGGCATTCATGTGCGAACCCACAGTTGATAAAGATTCCAGATAATACAACCTGTAAGTGTTCATGCTTTATGTTACAGGTTATTGGTTGTCATATAACCATACCAGAAGTAATTGTTGGGGTAAGTAAGAACAAAACTTTAAACTTCCGTTGTGCCTTACTTATGTGCTTTGAACCCAACAAAACCCTACAGTGGTATTAGAGTCCAGGCTGGTTCAATGGTTATATAACAATTGAATAACATAATAATACGGGTTAAACATAAAATTGGATGAAAATAAGGTTTCTTGAAATCCTACATATCTTGACCGAATGTTAACCTTTTAATATCACCCTAAATTATCTCCTACGCTAACTCGAGGAAGTCATTCCGCTCTAACTCGAACTAAGCCAAAAGTGTGATGTCCGACTCATTGCACGGTGTACGGCAAAAAATGGGTAAAGACGGATGATGGTCGATGTGCGCGTTATTGATAATGGTGGGTGATGATAAATGATCTGTGATTTGGTCCCTAAATTGGATTTAGAGCTCGAACGATTTTGAAAAATCAACACAGAAATATTTTATCAGGACGTCGGCGCCGCGACGCTTGCTAGGGTTTTCAAGGCGGCACCGCGGCTCCATGGTGGAGCATCGCGGCGCTAATGCTTCATTTCAAATTTTGGACTTACTGGATAGTAGGCGCCTTGGCTCCATGGTGGAGCGCCGCTGAGCTAATGCATTTACAGAAGCCGAAATATTTCTGCCTTTGCAGCGTCGTGGCTCCATGGTGGAGCGTCGCGGCGCTAATGCATTTGCAGAAGCAGAAAGACTTCTGCCTCAGTGGCGCCGCGGCCCTATTGATTAGCGCCGCGGCCCCACCTGTCCAGAAACAAAAAAAATATTTTAGAGTTCAGAATGTTTGACCCAAGATTATTATTATTATATAGTATATTATTTGATAAGTATACTGTTTATATGCTAAATGTTAAATTATTTGTCATTTAAATTACTAGAATAGTGTCTGCTATAACTGTCTGGGCAGGCGGCGCCCAATATTTGATTAAACCATCTTATATCATGCATATTGGGTTGACGGTTCTCAACTATATGTGTAATTAGTTTTGCATGATATTAAGATGTCATATTGGATATGGCATAAAAGAGTTGATCTTGGTTAAAACCCTGAATTAAAATGTTCCTCAAAATTTTAAATACAGGTCTAATTAAAACGTGTTGTCCATTATAATTGTTAGAGTGCAAAATCCTTTTCGGCGATACGAGTATTTATGGCAAAGCATTTTCTCTAAGTCTACGAGGACCCAGACTCTTTCATAGATGTGTTTTAAATGTAAAGGTAAACGATAAACTTTTGTGGGTATTTACACCAAAGTGTTTTCTCACAAATGCCAAATTTACTTAGATACATAAACGCAGTCGTGTAATGGGGTTGACTTTCTTAGACAAATCTTGGTGCCAAAGTGTCGGACTAATCTAAGGACGCAAGATTAAATATAATATTTGATCAACCAAGAGTTGCAAATAAGTTTTGCGATTGGTTTAGAACCTACCAAGATGTATTATTGAAGTTATCAGCCAAAGCAAACGCGGAGATAGCATAGGCTTGAATCTTGGTCCATTATGACCTCAATTAATATAGGTATGTATTCTACCATGAGGTCGTAGAAGTATGTTAAAATAGTGGGAGCTAATTAAACAAAAGGCCATGTTGATTTGCCTAAACGAATGTGTATAATAGGAAATATATTTTGAGTTTGATTTCCAGTCTATCTAATTCTTCATATTATCAAAGATGTCGAGCTTATCATTGAAAATGTTGATAGAAATGAACAAACTTACAGGACCTAACTACCTTGACTAGCTGAGAAATTTGCGAATAGTGCTGAGACAAGAGAAAATAGAATACGTGTTGGACACGGTGTTCCCAACAGTCCCTGCGACAAACTCTGATGAATATGCCTCTTTTGATAAGGATGCTTACCAAAAACACCTAGATGATGCCACTTCAGCACAGTGCATGCTGTTGTCTTCCATGTCTATGGAACTTCAGAGACAACATGAGAACATGGGTCCCAATGAGATGCTCGAACATTTGAAGAGTCTCTATGACTCACAATCCCAAACTATAGAATATGAGTTACTAATAGAACTTTTTAAGTGTAAGCTCAATGAAGGGGGTCAGGTCTCGCATCATGTGTTGAAGATGATAGGGCTGATAGAGAGGCTTGCTTCAATTGGAACGAAGCTGCAAAAGAATGTCGCTACCACCCTCATCCCGAACTCTCTCTCTCATTCCTTTGAAAACTTCATAGTCAATTTCAATATGAATGGAACGAAGGCGAGTCTGTCGGAGCTGCATAACATGCTCAAAACCTTTGAGTCTTCCACTTCCAAAGGCAAAGTTGTGCTCATGGTGAGCTCTACTAGCCGACCCAAGCCGAAAGGTAAGGAATGGAAGAAGAAGACGGGCAAAGCAGTCGATGTGCCCTCAGCTATAAAGCCTAATAGAGGTGTGAAGAAAATGAAGGTGAATCCAGCCAAGGATGTATGCCTCAACTGCAATAAGAAGGGGCATTTGGAAGAAGGACTGCATGGCACTAGGAGGAGGAAAAGCACCAGGTGCTTCTGCCTCTGGTGGACAAGGTATGTACGTTATTGAAATAAATATGTCTATAAATAACACTCATTCCTGGGTATTAGATACCGATTGTGGATCACACATTTGTACAAATTTGCAGGGGCTAACTGATAGCAGGAAGATTGGACCAAGTGAGGTAGACCTATGCATTGAAAATGGAGAACGAGTGGATGCTGAGCGCGTAGGAACTTATAGATTAAAATTGCCTTCTGGCTATTGTCTAGTGTTAAATGATTGCTACTCTGTACCCTTGTTAACGAGGAATATCATTTCTATCCCTGTTTTGGACATGGAGGGTTTTTCCACATATATTTATAATGGCAGTCAAGTACTGTTTTTTGATAATGTTATATATGGAACTGCTCCTCTTGTGGATGGATTATATACACTAAACTGTGGTCGAGAAATATTCAATGTACAAAATAAATGAGCTAAGATAAGTAATAGAAACTCTACCTACCTATGGAATTACAGACTTGGTCATATTAACGAATCAAGGATAGCAAGGTTGAGGAAGTTAGACTACCTCAAACCATTTGACTTGGAGTCTTATGGTAACTGTGAATCTATCTTGAGAGGAAAGATGACCAATAAGCCACTTTCTGGGAAAGGTGTGCGAGCCAAGGAGGTGCTTGAGTTGGTCCATACTGATGTGTGTGGGCCATTTTTGACTCAAGCTAAATGAGGTTTTCCATACTTCATCACTTTTACTGATGACTTCACAAGGTATAGATATGTGTATCTTATGATACACAAATCCGAGGCTTTTGAGGAGTTCAAGGAGTACAAGTCGGAAGTAGAGAAACAACTTGCAACAAGTATCAATACCCTTCGATCGGATCGAGGAGGTGAATACTTGATCAAGGATTTTCTAGATTACTTGAAGCTACATGGAGTCCAATCAGAGTGGACACCTCCTGGAACACCATAAATGAATGGTGTTGCCGAAAGGAGAAATCGAACCTTATTAGATATGGTTCAATCTATGATGAGTTTCTCAGTTCTACCGACATACCTTTAGGGACATGCTATACAAACCTCAATAAATGTTCTGAACAGGGTTCCTTCCAAGTCAGTAGAAAAGACACCATATGAGATATGGTGTGGCAAGAAGCCAGCTCTTAAACATATGAGACCCTGGGGGTGCCCTGCATATGTTAAGAAGATGCTCACTGATTGGAATCCAAAAGTGAGAAATGTTACTTCGTGGGGTATCCAAAGGAAACTAAGGGATACTACTTCTATCTTCCTTGAGAACATAAGGTCATTGTTTCCAGGAACGCAACTTTCCTTGAAGAAGAATATGTCTACAAAGAACATAGTTGCACAGAGATAGAACTTGAAGAAATTCAAGAACCATAAGATAACACAGAAGTTGAACCCTGTCGAATGACCTAAACAAGGATTCAATAGGAGTATCTGGTGAAGATTGGGTACTTAAAGTATGCCCTTCAACCAATGGGAGTGTTGTGAGAGATGATGCAGAAATGCAATGCTCTCATACACAACTAATGAAAGATGATACAATGGTTGTACATCATTCAATTCAGGAAATACATGAAAATGACATTCCTAAAAGCTCTCAAGGTGATGGATTGTCCAGCACACAAAGACCTTCTCACAATCAGAATGCAACAAACACTGAAACGCAGAATAATCAACTTCGTAGGACCACTAGGACTCATCGTCTGCCTGAAAGACTTAATCTCCTTGTTGAAACACACAATGAGATAGATATTCCTGATGACGATGAACATACAACCTACATTGAAGCTATGTTAGACATTGATTCGCAGAGATGGCAAGAAACCATGAAATCTGAGATGGACTCGATGTACATAAATCAAGTTTCGAACTTGGTTGATTTGCCAACAAGGGTTAGACCCATAGGATGCAAATGGGTCTTTAAGAAGATGATTGATGCATATGGTAAGGTACAGACTTATAAGGCTAGATTGGTGGCTAAAGGTTATAATCAACAGCCTGGGGTCGATTATGATGAAACTTTTTCACTTGTTGCGAAAATTAAGTCCATTCGTATTTTGCTTGCAATAGTTGTATATTTTGACTATGACATTTGGCAGATGGACGTCAAAACTGCCTTCCTCAATGGTAATCTAGTTGAGGAGGTATATATGAAACAACCCGAGGGTTTTTCGCTTGAGTCCAAACCAAATGTTGTATGCAAGCTATAAAAGTCCATTTATGGGCTTAAGCAAGCCTCGAGTAGTTGGAACATTTGCTTTGACAAGGCTATCAAGTCATTTGATTTCGTCAGAAGCAAAGAGGATCTATATGTTTATTGTAAACACAAGGATGTGAGTATTGCCTTCATTATCATATATGTAGATGACATATTGATAATGGGAGACAATAAGACTCTCCTGCAGTCAGTCAATGAGTGGTTGTGCAGTACCCTCATGATGAAGGAGTTGGGTGAAGCCTGCTACATTCTGGGAATTAGGATCTATGGAGATAGACCTAATAGATTATTGGGGCTATCAAAGTCAGTCTACATAGACAAAGTTCTTAGACGTTTTTCTATGGAAAATTCTAAGAAAGGCGGTCTACCTATGGGACAAGGCATCAAGTTATCAAGGAAGGATAGTCCTTCTAATACTATAGAACTTGAACGCATGAAGAGGATCCCATATGTTTCGGTTATAGGATCGATCATGTATGTCATGACCTGTACTAGGCTAGATGTGGCCTGTGCACTTAGTATGGCTTGCAAATTCCAGCATAATCCTGGGGAAGAACACTGGAAAGTAGTCAAGAGTATTCTTAAGTATCTTAGATGAACTAAAAATTACTTCTTAGTCTATGGTGGGGAAGAAAAGCTAGCTGCTACTGGGTATACTGATGCTAGCTTCTAGAGGGATCTTGATGACTTCAAATCTCAGTCTGGGTACACGTTCATTTTCAATGGTGGAGCAGTAAGCTGGAAAATTTCCAAACAAGCTACAACTGCTGATTCGACAACAGAAGCTGAGTACATTGCTGGATCGGAAGCTGGTAAAGAAGTTGTCACAATGTTTGAGTTCCTGAAGGAACTAGGGGTTGTTCCAAGTGCCACTTGTCTAATAACGATTTATTGTGACAACACTGGTGTGATTGCGCAAGCTAAGGAACTAAGATCAACAAACAGAAACAAGCATGTACCAAGGAAGTACTACATACTCAGGGAGATGGGGGATACTAAAGAGATTAGATTAGACTATGTTCCCACAAACGATAATCTAGATGACCCATTCACTAAACCATTAAGCTTAGTCAAGCATAATGGTTATTTTGAGAATATGGGCATTAGATATGTTGGAGATTGGCTCTAGGCCAAGTGGGAGATTGAAAGTATATTTATGTCCTATAGACAATCTGTATTAGGACAAATGTACTTTATACACATTCGTATTATTATTAATGGAGATTAATATTTTAGCATTTGAAATTATTGAATTATTAGTTGACTGTTTATAATATTCTATAATACGCATCCCTAGAGGTTACATTGTTATTAATAATGTGAAATATTAATATTATAACGTAGCTCTTAAAATATCCCCGACTAATGATCATCGAGAATGGAATATCGATGATATGTGATAAGTCGACATGTGGTCTGCATCACATCCTTAGAGGATGTAGTATGTCTCACTTGCTACGAGTAATGGCTACTCGTGATGGACACATGGATACTTTGGAAGTATTGGTATACCCTGCTGATATACTGTTTGTTATACTTGTCTAAAGTATGATTAGTGTGTGAGAGATAAAAGTCCTTAGCCTTAAGGTCAATGCGCACCTTGTCTACAAAGTAATATACTTTGATCCTGTCCTAAGCTCAAATGCCTTATAGTTTGAGATACGGCTTGTATTGAGTATATTACGATGTGGATTAAAGGTGGTAGTTGAGCCAAGATTAAGATTCATTCCTCGAATGTATATTCGAGAGAACACTTAGCTTCTCAGTGTTATTAGATTGACTAAGTCGTTGGCCAACACAATAGACATATTTAGAATATAGTCTAGTTGTCATCTAATATAGATGAGATACAATGATTAAGCCATTTGGATAGACACTTGACAAATCCTAAGCTTGATCGGGTGCGACGTGAATGAAAGGATTTTATCTTACCATATAGAGGTTAAGTTTACTGGATTCGTGTAAACGTACTTCACATATTGAGTTCATCTTGCGGCGCCGTCTAGGAGTTCCGCGTAGACCTTAATTTGATTAATGTCGATATGCGAAGGCATGTAGTGTCACACTATGTCGATTGTCTTTTCGATCTAAGGATGTATTGAGAGAGTATTAAATATTCGATTTAGAATCGAGATATTTAAATAAATAATGATTATTTTAATTAAGTCAAAATTGAATTTTGGATTTAATTAAGAATATGCCGAAAATAAATCGAGACAGTGTAGGGCCACGTTAAGCGTCGCGACGCCCACATCATAGGGCCGCGACGCTAATGACCTAATCTGCCTTGATTTTTGGGTCAGGCCCAAGGTCAAACCCTAATCCGGTTTGACCTAATTTCACACCTATAAATACAGACCTTCACTTCATTATTCAATACACTTAATTTCATATTATTAGTCTAAGTCTTAGAGACTCAGAATCAAAACGCTCTCTCGAATCTCTGCCGAATTTATACATTGAAGCTTGAAGCTTGCAATCGAAAGGGCATTCATGTGCGAACTCACAGTTGATAAAGAATCCAGATAATACAACATGTAAGTGTTCATGTTTTATGTTACAGGTTATTGGTTGTCATATAACCATACCACAAGTAATTGTTGGGGTAAGTAGGAACAAAACTTTAAACTTCCGCTGTGCGTTACTTATGTGCTTTGAACCCAACAAAACCCTACATATATAACAACACTTTTGGCCTTTCAAGTATTGTTAAATTTAGATTTTGATCATTTTACAAGTATAATCAATTATTAACTACTCCTAATGAAATATCTAAGCACCTATATGTTACTTTGAACTTGTATTGCTTTGAGTATAATTAGTCTAAATATAATTTTTCTTTCGCGGAATACCTAAACACCCCCTTAAACTTGACTCGTTTTATTCAGATCGCCTAACTATATTTGTTCCTAATTACTTCATGTACGTACTTGATTTTTCTATAATGTTAGCCCTCAATTGGTCCTAATTAACTTTTGTACACTTTTTTATAATCGTTACCCCTTCACAATAATTGATCTTAAATAAGAAAGAAAAAATTTAGATTTTTTCACATGTCAGATTAGTATGATGTGGCTCTCTCACGCAACAAACGTAAGGCGCTTTGAGGGAGCATCCCCCTGATTTTGTCAAAATTTGGATGAATTACGACCGTCAGGCTTATAATTTCGATGTTTGTTTCCTTTTCTTTTTCCTATTAAAGTTCGATATCGTGTGCTTTTTTGCTACTCCTACTATAATGAATTAAAATGTATGTATTCCTAAATTGCAGTCTCAAGTACTAACAACATATGTGATTATACGTTTTCACTGTCCAACAAAAATGTGAATATGTTGGACAGTAAGCACAAAATGTATCACTCTTATTTCGAACACAACTATTAGCTTGATTGACCTTTCTAACAGTTTTAGGATAACAACTGAATTTGTTCAATGACTTGAGGCGCACACTCCCAGACCTTGAATTTTAAATTAATACGTATAGTAGTATCTTATTCTTGGTTTGATGTGCAATATGTATGGCCTTGAATCTCAACTGGATCTACTCTAATACATGAGTTCAAATACAATTCAACTACTCTTATCATTTGGAATGAATTTTTCAATTGAGAGCGCTTCAACTTCAGTAGAGACTAATCTCCATTTGTTGCCGAACTTCCCATATTTATGACAAATCATTTCGGAGCAGTGGCGGAGTCAAGAATTTGGTGAAGAGTGTATAAATTTTCTTTTCACTTGTATTAAAGGTGTGCAAAATTAAATTAATATATACTCATAATAGCTAACATTTAACCTATGTACACTACATAATGTTTTATCAAAGGGTGTGCACCTGACCACCCTTGGCGTAAGGTGGTTCCACCCATGTTTCCGAATCATTCATAGAGCCATATATCACGGCCATCTTCTTCAAATCTGCTAGATCAATGTGCAATCTGTATGGCCTTGAAAACACTAACACTTGCGGTATGCTAACCATATTTTATATTTCATTACTTAGGAACATAAAGGAAATAGTCAAATTGAAAGGAAGTGAAGACTAGGGGTGAGCGGGTCCGGGTACCCTAACTTTTTTAAACTACCCGGACCCTACCCAGTAAACGATCGGTTCCTAAATCATATCTGAACCTACCCATAGCAATCACTGAACCTACCCTGACCTGCGGGTTCGGTAGGTTCCCTGCACTCAGAAACATTTGTCATAAATAGTATACTATCAAAGATACAACATAAATGAAGTCCGCTGTTGCATTGACATCGTGATTACGGCCGTCGCAGATTGACATCCGGTATTCTGTCGCTCTTTGCATTTGACATCCTGCAATGAAGCAGATACAAAGAAAGACCGGGATATATCACATATAGACTGATTTAGAGCAGATACAATGTAAAATGTATGTAGAAATGGATAGACAGACTTATACCCAAAATAGCGGGAGACTAGATATACTGGAGATATATCGCAACCTGACCTTTTTAAATGACTACAACACAATCACAATTCACAATGACTAAATGAAGAAAACATTGCAAAATTACATCGCATAATCCAAAGTTGACATTTAACAAAATATCACCATCACTAATTTATTAATTCGTGAGAAATTGTTAGTCTAGGTCTTGAGGCTTTAACATCTCATAATCCAGCAAGCAAAATTACACGCATAATCCAGCTGCAGGTTTTAACATCTCGTGATTGTGAGGCTTCAACACATCTGCATTGTTGTTGTTGCATTGACATCTGCATTGACATCCTGCTGCTGCATTAACATCTGCAATGAAGCAGATACAGCAGCACTGATATATCACATATAGACTAATTTGTGAGCAGATACTGTAAAGTGTAATGAGGAAATGGATAGACGCCTTATACCCAAAATAGGAGGAGACTAGATATACGAGAGATATATCGCGAACCCGACCTTTTTAAATGACTACAACACAATCACAATTCACAATGACTAAATGAAGAAAACATTGCAAAATTACATCTGCATAATCCATGACATTTAACGAAATATCACCAATCGATTTATTAATTGAAATTCAGAGAAATTGTTAGTCTAGGAAGTCTTTGTGAGGCTTTAACATCCGCTAATCGGTGCAAAATTACACTTTGCATAATCCAAAGGTGCATTGTGAGGCTTTAACATCAAGCATTGTGAGGCTTCAACACATCCATTGCTCAGCTGAATTGACATCCGCATTGCTGCAGTTCTTTCCGCATTGACATCCTCGCAGATTCTTCGCCGCCGCTAACATCCTCTTCTTGTCGCTAACATCCTCATTCACAGATTAACATCTGCAATGGCGATACAAGAAGACGTCCACTTGCATACTAATCCACCATTATGTCTTCCGTGACACAAGTAAGCTCTACAAAATAAAATAAAACTATTGTGAGATTCCAAGTCAAAAGATAATACACAAAAATAAAAATTCTAAATAACCCAAATCAGAAACAAAAATAAAGAAAGAGACCTAGTGAGTAGTGACTAACCTTCCTCATATTTTTACTGCATCTTCCATATATTGCTCAACACTAATTGATTTTGAAGATGAGCGCAACCAATCTTGGCAACAAATCAAAGCTTCCACAAATTTAGGAGTTGTAGAGTCGCTTAAATTGATCAAGCACTGGATGTGCTAAAAAGCCGATCCGAGGTTACAATGTGATACGGGATGGATAAGATGTCTCTAGCCATCAAACCGAGAACCTTGTAAGTCGACTTAGCAAAGATTCCACCACATCAATAAATCAAATGTTTCATTTTTGGGCTCACGAGGACTACTAAGGTACCTTTCCAATTCGGATCTTAAATTCCTACTAAGTTCATCTTGGTCATCCCCGTACCAATTTTTGACAAGTGAAGTTTGGATCAACAAAATCAAAATTTTCTCCACCAACACTGTCAATGTAGCCTCGAGACTCGTCAATACACTAGAATCAAGCATAGAAGAATGATTTTTGTCATAGAATGCAAAAAGACGCTCCAATACATTCATTACCTTACTAACGATCAATTCTATTTTAGCATCATCAACACCAATCCTTCTACAACTCCAATTCAGAAATCTCAACTTATATCGAGGATCTAGTACTACTATTTATCAACACCATCATGTTTGTTTTCTCAATACTCCCATAATACTTGTCAAATTTGGCTCTCATTTTTGTAGCCATTGTCAGCTTAAGGTTTTCATTATTATTTTGGCTTTCACATTCAGGTTAATGTTGAAAACATGCTAATAACTTCATGAAAATAATGGTTAGTTATCACATAGAGACTTCCCTGACATCCTAATAGTAGCCTCATAGAAATTTCTCGTAAATAAAGACAACAATGATGCATTTTCCCAATCCTCATCTTCAGGATACCACAATCAAGCTCACCACAAAAGCCATATCATCATCTTCAAGTCTTACAAATGCTTGTTTGAACTTACTAGAACTTTCTAACATAAGATATGTAGAATTCCACCTCGTACTAATATCAAGACAAACAGAGCCCTTATAAGTTATGCCCTCTTCAGTTATACAACTTTTGGAATTGTTGTGCTCTACTGAGGAACTCCTAACATACTTAATCAGAGCTCGAGTCGACTAATTGATTCACTAACCTCACTCAACCCATCTTTCACAATCAAATTCAATATATGAGTCGCACATCTCATATGAAAAACTCACCCCCAAACAAGGGTATTTCTTAACTTGTCCTTCAAATAAGCAATTGCCACTATCATTAGAGCTCAGATTATCAACTCAGAATTGTTGATATACGATCTCTAATTCCCACTCAATTATACATTTTTCTACCATCTTACCAATATCCTTACCTTTATGGCTAGGCATAACAACAAAGTTTAGCAATCGCTATGCAAACCAATTTTCATCAATAAAGTGAGCGGTAAGACATAAGTAACTCAAATTTTGAATGAAAGTCCAAAATGTCGCTTGTGAGAGCAATCCTAGATTTAAGAGATGACAACTTATCTTTTAAGCATGAGTTTTCACAAACATAAAGTTTCATGCAATCTCTAGCAATTGTGAATCTTGAAATATGCTTAAATAAAAGGTTGTAATGCCCGACACAAAACCCCTAAAACCTTCACGCTCAACCGCTCTAAATGGTTGCTCATCAATAATAATCATCCTAGCCAACATGTGCCTACAAAACTCTTTATCATATTTTCAAGTGCTAAGCATATGCTCATTATCCCCATTTATACTACCTTTAAAATGACCACCAAGCAATTTTTTGCTTCTTGTCAATATTGTGAGGATACTTTTTGCAACTTCTCAAATGTTTTCACATGGATGAGGTACCATTGCTAACACTATAAGCTAAGCCTTCATTGCAATAGTTACAAATAGAAACAACATTACCAGCTTTTCTCATCTATTGCTTTACCAAATGCTCCCAAACCTCGATTTTTGCCTTCTTTTCGATGGTGCACAAGTTGTGGATGCCGTGCTAGCCTCATCATCTACCAAAAAGTATCAAATAAACAAATCAAAACAACAACTCCAATAAATTGAGCATAACAAGTTAACAACAAACAATAAAAGAGAAACATCAACCCAAATACTAGCTTTTCTAACAGAAATCAACCCATATACTAAAAACAAACAATAAAAAATAAAAAATAGTAACATTATAATACAGAAATAAAAAACAGTAACATTATAATACAGAAATCAACCCAAGAAATCAACTCAATACAGAAATCAACCCAAGAAATCAACCCAAGAAATCAACCCAATACAGAAATCAACCCAAGAAATCAACCCAAGAAATGCAAAAATCTAATGTTCTTCACTATGCAACAACTTTAAGGGTTATTCATTACCTTTAACAAAACCGAGAGGAATTCGAGCACAATACAACAACCTTTGTCAAGCTTCTGGAGTGAGAGAGGAGATTAGCGATGGCGATGGTGATGGGTTGATGGCGATGGCGAGTGCGAAGTGCGAAGTGAACCGTGAATGTGAAGTGCGAAGTGAACCGTGAGTGTGAGCTGCGTGCGAAGTGAAGAACTGAAGATTTTGGAAATTAGGGCGAACTTGTGAAGCAGTGAAACTGAAATGCCAATTAATTCCTGTATAATTCCTTTTAACCGGACTGGGCCAAAAATTTAAACGCCCCAAAGCCCAAAACTAAATAATTTAAATGGGGGTAGGTTCATAGGGTCCGGGTATCGGTTCCGGGTCCGGTACCCTGTTTATATTTACCGGAACCGGAACCGGACCCGATATTGATCGGTTCCTAATTTTAATACCCGAAACCTACCTGTTATTATAATATATCTACCCGGAACCTACCCGATAGTATAGGTTCCGATCGGGTATCTGGGTACCCTGTACCCGTGCTCACCCCTAGTGAAGACTACTGGGAAGTGGCCAAAATACACAATAAGAGTCTTCATTTCCAGCGGTACTAATAGTTCCAATGTTTTCTCTAACTTCTTTTTTTCCATTCAGCTCCATGCATATCTCTGAATAATACATTACAGAATCGCTAACCCGGTTAAAAAAAAAACTAAATCGTTACCGAACCGTTAAACTAATATCCTTGTCTTACTTTCCTTATTAGTTTGTCTCAAAAAGATTGACACATTTTTATATTTAGAAACAATCTAATTTTATGAGATGATTTACAGTCACACAAATAACTAAGACTTGTTTTGGACACACATTTCAAAAGTTTTCATTTATTTCTTAAAGTCTGTGCCAGGTCAAACTCAGACAATCTTTTTGGGACGGATGGAGTAATCATTATCGATAAATTAATACTCCGTCCCAATTTGTTTGAAGGTTGACCGATTTTGAAAATCAAACAACATTTTTTTACTTAATTTTAAACATAGATTTTTTGAGTATTTTATAATAAAATTTACATAATTGAAAACTACATTAAAAATATTATAAATTTACATAATTAATAATTCACAATATATGAAAAGACGTGAAAAAATCATAATTAAAGAAAGAACAATTTGACTCCCGATCAACCTTAGGACAAATTGGGATGGAGGGAGTCTATTTTTTCAGCAAGATGGCCGAAACAAAAACCGCCTCTTCTTTTGGTCTCGTCTTTTGGCCGGCAAATAATTAAGGACTTCTTTAACACATTATCTGGAATTAATGTTGCTCATATTCACTTACTTACAAACTACGGAAAGAAGAATTTCTTTTCTCAAGCATGCTGAGATCCTCCTCTGTAAACTTTAACTAACATTTTAAACAATTTATTTTTCATTTCAGGAAAAATACTTAAAGAACTTGGGTCTAATTCAACCCCAAAAGCTAGCTCGTACGGTGAAAATTGTCCAAGTCCATATAAGGAGTTCATGTTCCCATTCCATATCTGATGTGGACTCTTAACACTCCCTCATACGCCCATACCTTATTAATTGGAGCGTGGATAATATAATTTGGGGGTACAACATCGGTGAACAAAGAATTGAAATGAGTCTGGCTATGATACCATGTAAATAATAGATCTTGAGCCCAACTCAACCCCAAAAGCTAGCTTGTAGGGTGAGGATTGTCCAAGTCCATATAAGGAGTCCATGTTCCCATTCTATTTTCGATGTGGGACTCTTAACACACCCCCAATGAAGCTCGAACAATGTAATTGTTTACAATAGGCACACTCTAAACACCCTCTCAAGTACTCTTTTCACCGCCCCCCTCTCCATGCTTCCGGCGGCGGCAACCCTTCCCCCCTACCCTAATTTGTTTTCTCTCTTGAACCACCGAAAACAGCCACTTCATGGCTACTCCCGAATCTCCCGAGGGTTCCTTCTCCACCCCCGACGTCACACATCCTCCTCCTCCCTCCTCATCACCTAACTCCTTTCATCCGGCCTTCACCGTAACAAATATCAAGAACTTTATTCCTTTGGTTCTTGATCAAGAGGATGGACAATACTCATCATGGGTTGAACTATTTCAAATACATGTTTGTGCATACAATGTCCTTGATCACATCGATGCCACCACGCCTCGTCCACCCAATGTCGACAATCCGACGTGGACGCGACTAGATGCAATTGTTAAACAGTGGATATATGACACCATATCCAAGGATTTGCTTCATACTATTATGAAGACAGGTTCGTCAGCTCACGAACTATGGACTAGGCTAGTGGAAATCTTTCAAGACAACAAACACATACGTGCCGTGTATCTGGAGGAGCAATTTAATAACACCCGTCTTGAGAATTTTGCTAATATGTCCGCCTATTATAAATAATTGAAAGTAGTTGCAGACCAATTATCTAATGTTGGCAATCCGATTTCAGAAGCAAATTTGGTCCTACAACTAATTAATGGTAAGGCGCAACGACTTTCGAGCAGCTGCTACACCTTGCTTCTTGCCTTATCTTTTACTAAGAAACTAATCTAAATAGAAGCCCTTCTTTCTTGAAGTCAACTTTCTCCCTTCTTGCTTTAGTGAAATAGGTTGTCAAGGGGTGAGTACGACACACTTGCAACGATGATCCAACATGTTGATCCCCTCCTTAATTTCAACAAGGCTCGATCACAATTACTTTTGAAGGAGACTAGACGTGCCAAACAGGACAAACACACTCAGAATGTGTTAGTAGTTGATGCACCGTTGGCCGCTGCTGCACCCGCCGGACCACCGTAGCCCGCCGACCACCATAATCAGCGCGACGGCCAAGGCGGTAGCCGAGGCCATGGCACTAGACGCGGCAGCAGAGGAAGGGGTCGTGGGGGCAGGTCCAATGACGTGGCCCACCGCCGGAAATTGGGCCTCCCCCCTTTGCCCTTACCCAGCCGCCTTAGCCCAGTACACAAGTCCGAGTATATTGGGCCCTGCTCCTAGCCCACAGCACACGGGTCAACCGAACTGGGCCCACTTCTCTGCGGCCCAACCACAACAGCAGACATACGATCTTATGACCCCTACCGAACTTAGTCGGGCCTACAACACTATGAATCTCCAGCAGCCCGACGACGCATGGTATATAGATACAGGTGCCACTTCTCACCTCACTCGCGGCTCTTATACTATGTAAAGAATGAATCTTGAGTCTAACTCAACCTCAAAAGCTAGCTCGTAGGGTGAAGATTGTCCAAGTCCATATAATGAGTTCATGTTCTCATTCCATATCCGATGTGGAACTCTTAACACTTATCCGCACCGGTCACATATATACATCAAGTTAACATATGCAAGAATGCATGATATACGCCTTTTACATAGATTTATCACTTATTTATTATGATTAATTAAAATGCACACATACCTCACTATATTAACTTGAGGTATACAAAGTATTGCAATATCTGTGTGCAAAATTATAATATTTTGAATTTTGTTGTTTTTTAAAAAAAAAATCAATTAATATAATAAATCTGAATTGATAAATTGAATCTTTATGAGAGGCAGGTTCCAAATTAATTGGCAGAGATAAAGTACATAAATGGTAGAACCGTAACTATAAATTCAAGCCTCTCAATTTAGTAGACATTTGCAAATTACTTGGTTGAAATTAAAGAAAAAGTATGTGAAATTAAAGATCAAGGAGAGTAAACCTAATTTGAACAATCGGAAAGTAATTGTGTTTCAGACACATGTTGCAGCTGAAAAAAAAGTTAAAGGATTTATGGGTGATCACAAAAATTATTTCACTTGAGATATTACTTATTTAAAAATGTAATATTTTAAAAGTATTTCTAATACTGAACTTCAATAATTACAAATACTGATGACTAAATTAGTACTTCCTAAGTTCCAATTGATGTGGACTAGTTTTATTGAACACCAAATTTAAAAAACAACTTGTGAAACTTGTAATTTAAGTACATAATATGAGATTTATATAGCTATTTAAAAGTTAAACTTATCCAAATATAATTTTTTTGTTATTTTTGGAATGAACTAAAAAGAAAATCCATAAAATAAAATGATTATATTAATTATATTATATTTATACATTCAGACTTCTTTATAACAGTATTACAATATTTCACTATGAATATCAAATTTTATTATCCGCAAAAGTAACTCAGTTGGTTGAGTATGAAACTTTTATAATAGAAGTCTCAAATCCGAAAGTAGAGGATTTGCTTTCTGGGTCAACCTCGTCGTATTAGACTTGCTTAGTATTTTTCTGGTATGATTTGTGGGTTATTACACGGAAAAAGGGTATAATTTTCATTAGAACTGATTTTTCACAAGTATTTAGACAAAAAAATCTCATTATAGAAAAATTTAACTGTACTTGAACTTGCAAACAATAAAATATTATTGCCTGAACTGAAGTAGTGCTGTATGACTATTATTATTATTATTGTGTCATTGTCCTTTCAACTGTAGAGATCAACTCAAAAGTCGAGACTGAGACAAACTTTATCTTAAAAGTTCAGAAAAACACACACACTCAAACATAACTGAAAATGGAACCTTCAATTCCAAAGAACACTAAAAACATAGTCCTAACTATATTTGTGTTCCTCATTTGTTGGAGTAAAGTTTTTTCAAGAACTCAAGAAGATGACAAAGTAACAGAGCTTCCTGGGCAACCTAATAGCCCACAAGTTTCACAATTTTCTGGTTATATTACAGTCAATAAAACACATGGAAGAGCTCTTTTTTACTGGTTTTTTCAATCTCAGTTTGAATCTTCCAAGAAACCCCTTCTCCTTTGGCTAAATGGAGGTAATTTCTCATATTTTTTGTATAAATAGTGAACCCCATTTTCTCTTTTTTCTTTATTTATATGGAAGATTGGAGATTAATTATTTAGTTCTGTTATTTTTCTTCTCTATGTTGTTGTTCTAACCATAATTCTTGTTTTGCCTTGTAATTTTGTTGGAATATGTAAAGCAACAACGGGAATAGTAAATAACTATTACAGTGATCGAAAGGATAAACAACAATTAGGAAAACAACAAGTTGTCAATATCTTGATCTTGAATGAAACTTCAAATATAGAACTTGTATTCGGAAATACAAGAATATGAACTGCTACTCTTGTGATTGGTAGATCCGCTAAGAATATGAACGGTTAGAGTCCTTCGTGTGTTAACTTAACACCTGAAACACTTAGCAACCAATTAGATGAACCACAACACTGCCGGCTGAGTCGAGAGATGATTCTCTGTCTTTAAGACAAGATTGCCCCCGTATATAGGCTTTACGGAAGTGTGGACAATAGTCTCCCAAGATGAAACAACAAACTATCAAGTGTGCAAAGCCTACACAAATGATCTCAGCGAAGAACACAAATAATGAAGATTGCTAAGAGAAGGATTGCTATCAGGAAAATCTGATTTCTTTGTGGTGTTGTGAACTTGTTTTTCTGTTCATATATGTTCAAATGTTTTTCTATAGAATTGAGCCAAGGCTTCAATTTATAGGTGTGCAAGATGGCCTCTTCAAGTGCCCCACAATGGCAATCAATTGCCATGTAATGGATGACATTTAACCCCCAAGTAATGCAGCAACATAATGGTCCAAGTAATGGCCATTATTGGGTGGTTTCAATGCCATTGAAGCCCCCTCAACAGCCAAACCTTTGGGATTTCGTCGAGCAAACATCTGAGAGCGGGCGCTGCTAGAAGCGCGGCGCTCGGTCTGTGACCCGATGGAGGCGCTGCGGGCCTTCTCGGCTCCGCGGCCCTTTTCCGACCCGTTCCATCTTACACCTCGCACAATCTTCCTTCGTTTACCAACGTGGAACACTTGTCATTTACCAAATAACCATCCATCATTCTATGTCTCAAACATTTCACTTACGTACCAGTATCTCTTTCATTATCGCAAAACAACTGGGCCGCGGCCTCGCCAGCTGGTCACAGGCCGCCTCCCCAAGATAGAGTCGCAGCGCCTGAGCCTGTAGAGTCGCGCCAAGTCTATTCCAGCATCAGCACCATACAATCCGTATTCTTACCCCGCTTGTTAGGCCCGCCCACTCCACAAGAAAGCCCACTTCATGCAAGGTCGTCCCGCAGCCTCTCCTCCAAAGATGACACCCATCGAGTTGGGTCAGCGCTCAACACCTTCTCTATGCAACAACGACAATACTTGGTACATGGACGCAGGCGCCACATCTCACGTCACCGATCTGCAGTACTATTCCTAAACTGCTTTGGTTAAAGCATCCTCAATATGTTCTGATTGGTAGTGGACAACGCATTCAGGTTAAGGGTTATGGTACCTCATACACACAACCTCCTCATCCACCCTTCTCCCTAAAAACACCCTATATGCCCCACACATGATTAAGAACCTCATATCTGTCTCGCCAATTTACTCGTAATAATTACGTCTCAGTGGATTTTGACCCTTTTGGTTATCTTGTGAAAGATCTTCATACGGGGACACCTCTTACGAGATGCAATAGCACGGGGGATCTCTATCCATTCACTTCCACCTCCGCTGCCAGATCTTGCTCTCCCGTCACTCTAGCGGATGTTTCTTCTTCAACTTGGCATAATAGGCTTGGTCATCCAGGAGCCCCAGTTTTTAATTTTCTTAGAGGCAACAATTTCATTGCTTGTAATGGAAAACTTGCCCAAAATTGTGTTTCTTGCTCTTTAGGCAAACATATTCGTCTTCCATTTAAATCATCTACTAGTGTTACATTTGCTCCTTTTGATATCATACATGCCGATTTATGGACATCTCCTATCTCTAGTTCTCTCGGTCATAAATATTATCTTGTGTTGCTTGATGATTTTTCACACTACGTTTGGTTATACCCTCTTAAATTTAAATCGGAAGTGTTTGTCAAATTTCTTGAGTTTCGCAAGTTCATTCAAACACAATTTGAAAAAGGTATAAAATCATTTCAGAGCGATAATGGTCGTGAATTCAATAACTCTATGTTTCACCGCTTTTGTACAAATAATGGCATGGTCTTTCGCTTCTCCTGCCCTCACACCTCACCACAAAACGGTAAAGTTGAAAGAATCATCCGCACCATTAACAATATGATTCCCACCATATTGATTCATGCCTCCCTCCCTCCACCCTTCTGGGTCTATGCTGCTAAAATGTCAGAATACATTCTAAATATTCTCCCTACTAGCACTCTTCACAATATGACCCCTACCGAAATCCTCTACCATAGAATCCCCTCTTATGATCTACGGATTTTTAGTTTTCTGTGCTATCCCAACCTTAGCTCCACCGCCCCTCACAAGCTCGCTCCTAGGTCCACTCCATGTGTCTTTCTAGGATTCCCGCCGAACCATAGGGGCTATCTATGCCATGACTTGTCGACTCGTCAGATCCACATATCTCGTCACGTCACATTCGACGAGACCACATTCCCGTTTTCAAATCTTCCAAAATTCCAAAAACAGGACTACTCATTTCTTGACGAGTCTGCCATCTCTCCCCTCATAATCGAACAACTCACATCCTCTGTTTCGTCGTCAGAGCCGCGGCCTAGAGGGGAGGCGCCGCGGCGCCTGATTTCCAGAGAACAATCTTTTGAAACACCGTCGACAGCGCCGCGGCACCCAAACTTCAGAGAAGCATGTCAACCTTCTAGCGCCGCGACTCTCGATCCAGGAGCCGCGGCGCCTCCGACGGCTTCGCCCCCACCTTCTCCTTATCCGACTTTACCCCCCGTCTCAGACACCACTCCGCCACCCACTGTCCCTACCCATCCAATGAAAACTCGTTCAAAGCATGGAATCTTCAAATCCAAAGTCCATTTCAACTTGTCTGCCCAAACCATCTCTCCACTTCCAAAGAACCCAAAATTGGCCAAACAAGACCCTAATTGGAATGCGACTATGTATGAGGAATTCAATGCTTTAACTAAACAACACACGTGGGATCTAGTACCTAGACCTGAGGGGGTGAATGTCATTCGTTGTATGTGGCTATTTCGTCACAAGTTCAGAGACAATGGGGATCTTGAGAGGTATAAGGCCCGTCTTGTGGCTAATGACACAAATCGGCCAGTGAGGGCATTGATTGTGGTGAGACCTTCAACCCGGTTGTCAAACCGCTACCATCTCGCAGTTTTGAGCATAGCCATGGGCAAACACCGCCGATCCATCGCCTTGACGTGAAGAATGCATTCTTACATGAGGATCTGCGAGAGGCGGTCTACATGCATCGCCCACCAGGGTTCACCCATCCATGAGTTCCTTTACTATGTGTGCCGTCTCAGTAAGTCACTATATGGATCAAGCGGGCCCCCGTGCGTGGTATGATCGCTTTGCCAGGTATATCTTGCAGATTGGGTTTGTATGCAGCAAGAGTGATACATCACTTTTCATTTTTCATCGAGGTCGTAGCACTGCTTACTTATTACTTTACGTGGATGATATTGTTCTGCCTCCTCCGACGGATTGGAAAATGAGATTATTGTCTTGTTTAAGTCCGAATTTGCAATGACTGATTTGGGGAAGCTGAGTTACTTTTTGGGGATATCAGTGACCAGGTTTGCCAATCATATGTTCTTGTGTCAGCATAAGTATGCAGAAGAGATTGTGTACAGGGCTAAGATGGCGAACTGCAAAGAGGTGCCTACTCCAGTTGATTCCAAATCTAAGCTCAGTGTTATGGATGGTGCTCCAGTCTCTGATCCTACTCTGTATAGGAGCCTTGCAGGTGCACTTCAGTATCTCACATTCACCAGGCCAGACATAGCTTATCTTTGCTCGGCGGTGTGCTTATTCATGCATGTCCCAGCGAGTCTCATTTCACCGCTCTTAGCGTATTATTCGATACATTAAGGGCACTCTTGATTATGGTTTGCACCTATACCCTCCTGCACTGCAGACAGTTGCTTTCATATCACGGATGCAGATTGGGCGGTGTCCGGACACGTGACGCTCCACCTCGGATTTTGTGTTTTCTTAGGGGATAATCGATTTCTTGGTCCGCCAAGCGACAAGCTACCCTATCTCGCCCAAAGGCCGAGGCCGAGTACAGAGGCGTTGCAAATGTAGTAGCCGAGATTTGTTGGCTCGTAAATTTCATCGTTAGAACTTCGGTGTCCTTTGCGTCAGGCATCTATTGTGTATTGTGATAACATCTCTACCATCTATCTTTCTCATAATCCGGTTCAACATCAATGAACCAAGCATATTGAGATAGACCTACACTTCGCTCGTGAGAAAGTTGCGTTAGGTCATGTCGAGTGTTACATGTTCCATCATCCTATCAAGATGCTGACATATTTACCAAAGGACTTCCTGCATAGCTTATTTCTTGACTTCAGATCCAGTCTCAGCGTCCGGCCTCCTCCCGCTCCTACTGAGGGGGTGTGTAAACGTGTAAATATAGGAAACAATATATTCCCTACCCATAATTAGAATATTTTCATATATTGTGTAAATATAATTATGGTAAGACTAAGATTCCTCTTTTGTATAGGCTTAGGATTCCTATTGTATAAGAGATGAATATTGTACTCTATATATACCTTGATATTAATGAAAGACTCCCCAAGTGAGATTAATATCATCTTACACTTTTCTATGTTGTTGTTGTGGCTCTATAACCATAATTCTTGTTTTCCCTTGTATCTTGTGATCTATGTTGTTGGAACTCTTCAAAATGTCAATGGGGTATGTCGGATCCTCCAAAAGTAGTTTTTTTTAGGATCCAATATGGGCGTGGTAGTATTTTTGGAGAGTCCGAGCAACATAGCTTATGATGTTTTTCTTGTTTCATGTGAAACCTTAGAGATTATTTCTGTTCTTTTTGTCCTTATCCCATGTTGTTGTAATTAGATTTTGTGGCTCCATAACCATATTTCTTGTTTTCCCTTGTATCTTGTGATTTATGTTTCTTGGATTTTTCAAAAATGTCGACGGATGCATGTCGGATCCTCCAAAAGTAGTGTCTTTTGAGGACCCGATATGGGTGCGGCATTATTTTTGGAGAGTCCGAATATTATCATGTGATAGCTAAGGGAAGAAAAAAGAATGAGTTTTGGCACATGACAAAAAGTGCCCATGAACTTGTCGTTTTAAACATGTTGTGATATTTCTATAAGAGCATGTCATTAAGTGTGAAATAGGAAGTTTAAAGTAAAAGAATTTGCTTGTCCTTGTGCCGAGGGTCTACTGGAAACAACCTCTCTGCCTCCCAAGGTAGGGGTAAGGTCTGCGTACACTCTACCCTCCCCAGACCCCACTTTGTGGGATTTCACTGGGTATGTTGTTGTTGTAAAGTTAAAGAATTCCTAAATATAAAAAGACTGTCATTCTTTTAGGAACAGACTAAAAAAGAATGAGTGAGTACTTAGTTTCTTAGCATTCACTTGTGTGTTTTCTATATTAGGGCCTGGTTGCTCTTCAATTGGATATGGTGCTGCTTCTGAGTTGGGACCTCTGCTAGTTCAAAACGACGGGACTGGTCTTGACTTCAACGTGCATTCTTGGAACAACGGTCATATCTCTTTCCATTTATGCTCTATTTTGACACTAAATCGTTTGCCTATTTATGAAGAATCCTCACAATATAGAAGATATTAACTCTCTATATTATGTTCTTGAAACAAGAACCAAAAGTGGAAAATGATAATTTATACATGTTTTAGGGTGTGATTGTATTGTTCTCGTGGACATTTTACTTGCAGAAGCCAATTTGCTATTTTTGGAGTCACCAGTTGGAGTGGGGTTCTCTTACACCAATACATCGTCCGATTTAACCAACTTAGATGATGATTTTGCTGGTAATTACAACCCGAGAAATGTAAATACATTTTCCAAGAAGAGTGTGCATACATTATTTGCTAACTTATGAACATAATTTGCTTCACACAGCTGAAGATGCTTACAATTTCCTGGTGAAATGGCTGGAAAGGTTCCCGGAGTTCAAGAACCGAGAATTTTTCATATCAGGAGAGAGCTATGCAGGTGACATAAAAAACTTCCCCTAAACTTTCATTTTAACAATTAAGACTACGTGTCCAATGTGTGTAAAGTAAGGTGCAATATTTTGTGACCATAGGACACTACGTGCCCCAATTGGCAGAGCTCGTATACAACCGAAATAAAGACAGCAAAAAGTATCCATATATTAATCTCAAAGGTTTCATAGTAAGTGCACCTTCATCTCCTACTCAAACATTACTGCAAAATCACAGATAATTACTAAGAAATTGATTACTCACTTGCTCATTATGATTTATGCAGGAACGCAGAAACAGAATATTCTCATTTTCTTTACTGATCTCTTTAAGTCTTATAAGTGTCAGCTATTTAATCTTATACGATGACGTGCAGGTTGGAAATCCTGAAACAAACGATTACTATGATTATAAAGGGATATTAGAATATGCGTGGAGCCATGCTATACTATACGATTCGGAGTATCAGAAAGCCAAACAAGTATGTGATTTCAAGATCTCCAACTGGTCCGACGCGTGTAGTGATGCCATGCAAGTAGTATGGGATAAATATGGAGAAATTGACATCTACAACATTTATTCTCCCAAGTGTCTTGTGAACACTTCCTCTTCTTCAGCTAGTGATATCGTTAGTACAAACGACTCTTCTCAAATCAAGGTGAGAATGATCTCGGGCTCCATTGAGTGCATATTAGCTTGTATTCACATAAAATAATTGATAGTCCTACACTTGGGAGCTATTTTGAGCCGCTTCATAAAGGCGATTATATGCTATATTGCACAGATTCTTCTAAAATGTCGGTGGGTCAGTGTCGGATGCTCCAAAAGTAGTGCATTTTTGGAGGATCCGGTACGGGTGCGGCAACATTTTGGAGAGACCAAACAACGATAGATTATATGCATAATAGCATAATAATGTTTTCGTTCACAGCTATATTTACATCTAAACGTACAATTTTTGTTCACTGCATATTCCGGTTCCTCAAAAGATTGTTATAAGCTTATTAAGTTTGATAGCTCCTGAAACCAACGTGCAATCTTCACAAATTAAATGGAAACTTGACAAACATGACCTGAAACCTATGTTGCTCAGACTCTTCAAAAATGACGTCGGGTGCATGTTGGATCCTCCAAAAATAATGTACTTTTGGAGGATCCGTCGATAGGGGTGCAACATCTTCGGAGAGTCCGAGCAACATAGCCTGAAACTAGGTTTGATTTTGACAATGTACTTAGTTGCAGGCACTTAATTATGGGTTCAGGAGGATGAAACGAATTCCGGGGGGTTATAACCCCTGCTATACTGCATCCGCCGAGCAGTATTTCAACAGGTTAGATGTTCAAATTGCTCTTCATGTGAACACTGAAGGAACTCAAGATAGAAGAAAATGGAAAAGTTGCAGGTAACTTCAAGTTCATGTCATGGTTATATTTGCCCAAGCTCCGTGCAATTTTTGTTTACTGTTTCCATTTTCTGTTTCCTAACTTGGTTTCTATTATACACTTCAGTGATTCCGTGTTTCAAACGTACAACTACAATGTATTCTCTCTCTTGCCAGTATACGAAAGGCTTATCAAAGGGGGCCTTAAGATTTGGATATTTAGGTATATGAGTTTTTATCTTGTCTCAATTTTGCTTTTAGCTTGTTCTACAAAAAGTTCACATTTTTGTCTATAAATAGGTCACTTTTTACATAACACTGTACATAATGGTGAAATACTACGTTTATCGTGTTCAGTGAATCTAATAATGCGGTGTGATTCCTTTAACTGCATCGTGACTTGCTTTCAGTACTAAATTTCTATAAGCTTAAGCACGTTCACGTGACTCGTGTTTCTTTTTTTCTTTATCACAAAGTGGCGATGCAGATGGACGAGTGCCAGTAATTGGGACGAGATACTGCATTGAAGCTCTTAATCTGACTCTGAAGTCCACATGGCATTCTTGGTTCCACAATCACCAGGTCTGTAATTTTTCGACTTAGAAATATTAAATGACGATCAAATAGAAAACCGTGCTTTAACCTGGAAAAGGTAAAATCCGTTTTTTGTCTCTCCCAGTCCCTAACCCCGACGCCCCCTTCGAGAACCAGAAAATGTAGCTGGACTCCATTAACATATCTAGTTAACTTATCCTCTTTTTGAAGATAATTGTCTCCAAAATTACTGTTCATTGAGTCAACGATGTTTCAAATCCTAAAAACCATTTAAACAATGCAATATGGAACAAAACATTACAGCATAATCAAGACAACTATGAACTTCTATTTACACGATTGAATGTTGCTGATATGTACTCCCTCCGTCCCATTTACCTGTAGCTTTAGCTTAAAAAATTGTCCCAAAATAATTGTCACTTTAGGAATTCAAGACTAAAGTTGCAATTGTTTACAACTATTATACCCTCAGCAATAAGGCTCAATTCTTAGAAAACATTTAATAAATATGGGTAACTTAGTAAAGTATACCTTGTATTTATTGTTTTTCTTAATGGGCGTGAATAAAGCTAAAGTGAAAATTAAAATGGGACGGAGGGAGTATTACGAAAAGCTAACTAGCTAAGCATCTTTTGTTGCTGGAGTGTAATCTGAAAAATAAGGCAGGTTACATGTTACAAGATTGTAAAAGTACACTGATAGTGTAAAATTATCTGCAAGGTCAGTGTGTGTGTGTATATATAGTAACTGCTAGCGAGTTGTACGCAGGTGGCAGGACGGGTAGTGGAGTACGAAGGGCTGATATTCGTGACAGTAAGAGGAGCCGGTCATCTAGTACCTCTATACAAGCCAAGTGAAGGTCTAGCCCTCATCCGTTCTTTCTTAACTGGTGAAGAACTGCCAGCTCATAGATAAACGTCGATTGTATACCATAATAAAATCTCTCCGATAGCATCTCGTCGATGATTCATCACCAATCTGTCATTTTACTGCACGAAGTTACCTGATGTTCGCTACAAGTGATAAGGCAGAGAAATGTGGACCTTTCGCTGCTAGCGTTATACTTCTTTCTTGGTTATACTTGCAACAAGAATCAAGACTTGAGTGACCATAAAATGCAAGACAATATCAAATGCAATTGCAAATTGTACCTATTTATACTGTATTTTAATGAAATTCAAGGTTGTCTTCTTTTCCTTAAGATGTTGTCTTCTTGGTTCCTAATTACCAGTGCCATTGAATTAATTTGCTCTTTTGAACTATTTACCTATGTTGCTCCGACTGGGGTGCCCGATACGGGTACGGATCTAAAGGTCGGATTCTTCATCACATAAATGTTAAGATTCGGGTTATGGATCCGAATGTGGATACGGATGCTGGGGTACAACCAATAAGTGTATATTACGACACATATGAGTATATATTTCAATTAATTGAAGTTACTAAACTAAAACTAATATATTTTAGACTTTCATTTAACACCTAATATTTTATTCATAAGATATCTCGCTTAATAGCAACACATTGTCATACTTTATATAGCTACGTATATATAACGTATATCCAAAAGTCAATCCAAATACTCAATTAATTTATACTTACCGGTCATAGATGTGGTTGAAGCACCTAAGGTAAATTTACCAAAATACGGTATAGATCCCACTCCCACACGCAAATCGTGTTAGATCAACATAGGTGTGGCAATGATTTTGAAGGATCCGAGCAACATATCTATTTACTTCCTATTGAGATTTCACTGTAATTTCTTTTTCCTTTTCTTTCAAATAATCATTGGATTCCAAAAACACCTTGTAATTTAATGAATTTTTGAAAGGTATCAGTGTCCTAAAATGACTACATCATGCAACAATTTTGACTATTTAGACTTGACTAATGTGCTCTGGAATACTATGAAGTAAAGCTTAATTAATATAGAAATATAGACATCAATCTTTAAAATTGTTTGTTTGTTTGTTTGTTTCTTAGTTTATGTTTCAATCAACTGCAAGTGGATTCTCTTTTTAGTACTAAAGAAATCTGAAACTGAGACTCAGCAAGAATCGCTAGGGATGTCATGATCACAAGTCTTCTGGTGCATATAAAAATTATCAAGTAATATTTGAATTGTTATTTTTAATAATAGTAATTTGTTAGCTTATTCGTTCTTAAAAATTCAATATCGTGACCATCTTTAAAGTTATCCGTTCTGATTCGTTGCTACACCAAAATTCTTTAGTCTAACTTGTATTTGATATTAAAGAGAAAAATAGTAAGTTATAAGTATTTTGACTTGTAGCACAATTGAAATGTATGACAAGATTTAAAAAATTATAACAGAATTAAAATAATACTCATCAGTTTCATTCTATATCATACTATTGAAAAAGACATGACAAGATTTAAAAAATTAAAACAGAATTAAAATAATAATCTATCAGTTTCATTCTATATCATACTACTATTGAAAAGTCTTTTCTTCTTTCTTTCGCTTTGTCAACTTCTTTTTAAAATACTTCTTATTACTCTATAAAAGGAAAGAGAGTCTTGGAGTAACTGGTAAAGTTGATGTCATGTGATCAGGAGGTCACAGATTCAATCCATGGAAACATCCTCTTGCAGAAATACAAAATAAGGCTGCGTACAGTAGATGACCTTCCCCGGACCCCGCGCATAGCGGGAGCTTAGCGCGCCGAACTGCCCCTTTTACTCTCTAAAAGATGGTGACTTGTAATACTTACAAAAATGGTTATTTATTTTTACTAAAGACATAATACTTTAAAAATTGAGCGAGGTTAGAAAATAATAATCCCCCATCTCCTTTTTACTAGAATAATTCGAATCAAATAAATCTTTTACCTTGTGCGATCATTAGTTATATTTAGAAAATAGAAGTATATCTTTTCTTGTGAGAAAGAGAACAATTCCAATGTTATTATTAAATGCCAGATTAGTTATTAAGAAGATAGAAGTATATCTTTATCTTGCCAGAAAGATTACGGTTTCAACCATTACTATTAAATGTGTTAATGTTGGAGTTGGTGTTCTGACATTTGACCCAACATATCTCCTAAAGTATTGATATGAATGCGTAAGTATGTTGAGACAAATGTTGCACAACATTCAGACCAATATTTTCTGAACATATTTTGTCTTGCTTCATGCGATGCAGTAAAATTTGTGTAAATAATATTATGAGGTAAAATAACTTGGAAAGGTAAAAAGGAGCTGGTAAAAAACGAGTGAGGACTAAGTCAAAAGTTGTTGCTTGTCGTGAGGATCAAGCCAAAGCTGTTGAGATTATTACTCACTGATCTTCTCCAACCAATCCCACCAGCAGTCCACATTTTTCTCAACTTCCACAACTGATCGATGATCAATTCAAGGAAGACTTTCTACTATAAATGGAGAGGCTACTACATAGTATCGATATCCAGAACCAGAAAGTAAAAATATCAAGAGAGCTCTTGGGATTTCATCTCAGAAATCTGGATCACCAGTGTTGCCTGAGTGTGTTGACAACATTCTGTCCAACATTACAATTGATGTTTAGATTCTAGATTAGTTTTGTATGGAGCGATTGTAATGAGAGGTTGTCTATGCCTACTTAGTTAGATTTTTCAGGCAGAAGTCATCTGCGACTTCAACTTTTAATTCATTTCCGTTTTATCTTGTAAATCTGCAAGAAAGGAATTTGTATATAATATATATACAATACATTTGGTCATTGATCATCATAAGTTATATTATATATATAACTTATACAAATTTAAAACCTTTGTGTTTTTTAAATTTTCGCTGCATTTACTCTTCAAAGTTTTCTGTTTTGCTAAAGTGTTGTTACTGGTGTTGGACGACAAAATTTTCGACATTCGGAAACAGAATTGAAATTCGAGTTTATTTCATTTTGTTTTTATTGTTCTATAGCCCCCTTCAAGTGGTATCAGAGTCGACACTTAACACAATAAGTGCTTGGTCTTGTTGTCAAAAGCTATGGATCCGGCAAATCCAACTATTGGTAGGCTTCCTATTTTAGATGGATCAAATTATGTCTCTTGAAAGATTCGACTACGTTCTCATATCAAATCAATCGATGTTTGGACATAGAGATCTATAACCAGTATGTTGTTCCAATGTTGTCACCGGATGAGGAATGTGACATTCTTGTTAAACCTGAATCTGAATGGACTACAGAAGAAACCAATAATGCTAGCTTTAACGAAAAAGTAGTAAATGCAATTTTTGGATGGGTTGATATGTATATGTTCAAACTCATTCAAAATTTCTCCACGGCTAAGGATGCATGAGATACTTTACAAATTCATTGTGAAGGTAGCTCAAGTGTTCGTCGAACAAAGCTAATGCATGCTCATGAGTAAATATGAACGTTTAAGGATGGAAGAAGCGGATGATATTAAATTTTATTTTGAAAAATTGATTGACATCTCAAATGAATGTCAAGTGCTTGGTGAACCATTAACTAACACTCAACTTGTTTAAAATACTTTCCGTTCTCTTCTTGAAAAGTTCTATTTAAAGATTTATGCTATTGAAGAAGCTCACAATCTTGCCACAATAGACCTTCATACCTTGATGAGCATTCTCAAAACTTATGAGATGAACATTGAGAATCAAAAGAAATTGTATAAAAGCAAGAATGTGGCACTTCAAGTTCAATCCTTGGAGAGTCAAATCGAAGAAGAGGATGAGAATCTTGAAGAAATTGGTGATGGTGCAGATGTTTCCTTACTCACTCAAAAATACAATTCGATGGTGAGGAAGTTCAACAATGAGAGAAATCAATCTAAATCTAAAGAGCACCAAAACCAAGTCTTCAATCAAAAGCTCACTAGATTCCATCCAAATGTGCAAAAAGGAAATCAACTAAGAAGAATTTAGTTTATTTAATCATAGAATCCAAGCAACTTGACAAAAAAGGTAAAATCTTTAACTCATGAGAATTTAGTATTAAAAGGCACGATAACCCGACTTGAGGTTGCACTTACCAAAAAGGATATTGAATTTGGTAAAATCCGTGCAAAATTAGATTTAGCCAAAGCAACCTTCCGTAAGCTCAACGCGGGGACTTCTAAATTGAATGAGATACTCAACTTTAGTAAATATTCACATGCAGGAATTGGGTACGAAAACTCTCTTAAAACCATATGCTCTAAGCTCTTTGATAAAAATGAGAAAATATGCTTTGTAAAAGAGTAAAAGGGATGAATAATAGGTTCTCATATATGTCAAAGAATATGAAGTTTGTGTGTCGTCAATGTAACACCACTGGACACTTAAAACCATAATGTTTCAAACTTTAAGATTCTGTGAGTAAAATGTTGCCTAAAATGTTGTCCAACATTCCGGATAACAATCGAAGCAACATTTCTGAGTCAAAAGGTAAAAATGTTTTGAGAGAGTTTGGGTTCCTAAAAAGGATGTAACATGTAATGTTGCTATAACTGCATTAATACCTAATATTTCAGGTTCTTGGTACTTTGATAGTGGATGTTCTCGCCACATGACAGGTACAAAAGGTTTTCTAAAAAACTATGAGTCATTCAATGGAGGAAACGTGACTTATGGAGGTGACAGTAAAAGCAAAATAATTGGAAAAGGGATCTTGGATGTTCCTGGATTTCCAGCCTTAAGAAATGTCTTACACGTTAAGGGCTTAATGACTAATTTGATTAGTATAAGTCAACTGTGTGATGACGATCTTGAGGTAAAGTTTAATAAAAATTCCTGTAAAGTTATGAATGAAGTAAATATATGTGTCATACAGGTACAAGAACATGTGACAATTTCTATCTTGTTGTAAGAAAAGAAACATGCAATAATGCTAAGGTCGATGACACAACACTATGGCATCAAAAGTTGGGGCATGTCAAATACCGCAATTTAGAAAAATTGGTCTCATATGAAACGGTTAGAGGCATACCTAAAGAACTATGAGTCATTCAATGGAGGAAACGTGACTTATGGAGATGACAGTAAAAGCAAAATAATTGGAAAAGGGATCTTGGATGTTCATGGATTTCCAGCCTTAAGAAATGTCTTACACATTGAGGGCTTAATGACTAATTTGATTAGTAAAAGTCAACTGTGTGATGACGATCTTGAGGTAAAGTTTAATAAAAATTCCTGTAAAGTTATGAATGAAGCAAATATATGTGTCATACAGGTACAAGAACAGGTGACAATTTCTATCTTGTTGTAAGACAAGAAACATGCAATAATGCTAAGGTCGATGACACAACACTATGGCATCAAAAGTTGGGGCATGTCAAATACCGCAATTTAGAAAAATTGGTCTCATATGAAACGGTTAGAGGCATACCCAAACTTAGCCATAAAGGTAAAACTGTCTGTGAAGATTGTTTAAAAGGTAAGCAAACTCATGTCTCTCATAATGTTGTCCAACACGACGGACAACATTCAGGTACGTCTCACCGTTTTCAATTGCTACATATGGATTTAATTGGTCCAATTGAAGTAGACAGTCTAGGATGCATGAGGTATTACTTTGTGATAGTAGATGATTTTTCTAGATATTCTTGGATATATTTTTTAAAATAAAAATCACAAACGTTTTACATATTAAAAATCTTGCACTCTAGAATTAGAAACTTATTCTATTCTCCTATTTTTTGGATTAGATCCGACCATGAAAAAGAATTTGAAAATAGTTCATTCACAATTTTTTGTGAGAGAAAGGGAATTTTCCATGAGTTTTCTTCCCCCAAAACTCCTCAACATAATGGGGTTGCAGAACGAAAGAATAGGACATTGCAAGAAATAGCTAGAGTGATACTTAGTTCTAAACATTTGTTAAAATATTTATGGGCATAAGCCTTGAATACTGCTAATCGCATCGCTAATAGAGTCTATTTAAGACCAGGAACAAATATGAAACCCTATGAGATTATAAATGGAAAGAAATCAAATTTGCGTTACTTTCATGTTTTTGAGTGTATTTGTTATATTTTAAATGACAGGGATCATTTGGCAAAATTTGACTCTAAGAGTGATAAAGTAATTTTTGTTGGCTATTCACAAAATAGTCATGCTTATCGAGTATACAATTTGAGATCCAGAACTGTACAAGATCTGTAAATGTTATCTTTGATGATCTTTCTGATGTTTTAGGAAAAACTATTGAAAATAACATTATAGATATAGTGGAAAGTCAACAGATTGTAGAAGAATCGAATGTTGCCACAAATGTTGTCACACCTGAAGCAACATTCGAAACAGCAATAGAGACTATAGAGGCCACATATGAGGAGTCAAGTGCTGAATTGTTAGACCAAGTTCGTACCTTATCAAGGATTAGGAAGAATCATCCAACATGCCAAGTAATAGGGGGAGTTTTGAAGGAATTAGAACAAGAGGCAAAGAACCACTCAACTATAGAGAAATGGTAAGGTATGTGTGTATGTCAACCATATGCCAAGAGGTTAGTCTTTCTTGTTTTATATCTACATTAGATTCAAAGAATATTGTAAAAACACTTAAAGATAATTTTTGGATACAAGCAATGCAAGAAGAGCTTGAACAATTTTTTCGAAATGAAGTCTGGACTTAGTTCCACGTCCAAATAATACAAATGTAATTGGAACTAAGTGGATTTTTAAAAATAAATCAGATGAATCGGGAACAGTTCTTAGAAACAAAGCACGTCTAGTTGCACAAGGTTATACTCAGGTTGAAAGAATTGATTTTGATGAAACCTTCGCACCTGTAGCTAGAATCGAGTCGATTAGACTTTTACTTTCTATGGCTTGTTGTCTGAAAATTACTTTACACCAAATGGATGTAAAAGGTGCCTTCTTAAATGGTTATCTAGACGAGGAGGTATATGTTAAACAACCAAAAGGATTTGAAGATCCTTACCACCCACACTATGTGTACAAGCTTAAAAAGGCTTTGTATGGGTTGAAACAAGCCTCTCGTGCATGGTATGATCGTTTAACTAACTTTCTTCTTGAATTTAGTTTTAATCATGGCAAAGCTGATCGTACTTTGTTTATTAAACGACACGGTGTAGATATTATAATTGCTCAAATCTACGTGGATGACATAGTATTTGGATCGACTTTGCAGTTGTATCTAAATTCATTTGTTGAAGCTATGTCATCGACATTTGAAATGAGCATGATTGATAAATTAGCTTTTTTCTTAGACTTGCAGATAAAGCAAAGTGAAGATGAAATTTTCATCTCACGGAGTAAATATGCCAAGAATCTAGTTTAAAAAATTGGTTTGGAGAACACTAAACAGATGAAAACGTCGGGTTCATCGCAGAAGGTATGTAAGGATAATGTTGATAAAAATGTCAATCCAATATTATATCGATCTATGATAGATAGCCTTCTTTATCTTACTGCTAGTCACCCAGATATTATGTTTAGTGTTTGTGTTTGTGCATGTTTTCAAGTCTGTCCCAAAATGTCCCACTTAAATTCAGTGAAACGTATTATTCTATATGTTGCTGGCACATGTAAGTTGGTAATCTGGTATTCCAAAGACACTAATCCTAACTTAATAGGATTTAGTGACTATGATTGGACTTGAGATGTGGATGATAGAAAAAGTACAAGTAGAGGATGTTTTTATCTTGGCAATAACCTTGTTTCATGGTATAGTCGTAAATAAAATTGTGTCTTACTTTCAACTGCTGAATCTGAATATGTAGCAGCTGGAAGTTGTTGCTCTCAATTAATATGGCTACGACACATGTTAGACGGCTATGTATTTACTAGCAACATTTTGATTTTGTACTGTGATAATTTGGGTGCTATAAATATTTCTAAAAATCTAGTTCAGCACTCACGTACAAAACACATTGATATTAGACATCACTTTTTAAGAGATTTAGTTGAAAAACAGCTTGTTCAAATTGAACATGTTGACACTCTTCATCAACTAGCTGATATTTTTTACAAAAGCTTTGGACCATGAGAGATTTTCTATTTTAAAGAAATCTCTTGGTCTTTGTAATCTCTAAACATGTATTTTTGGTGAATATTTATAATAATACATTTTTATGATTTATATTTTTCACAGTTGCCAAATATTTGTAAAGTTTTGCCTTATTTTGATACTCCTTTTTTATGATATATATTTTTTATATCATTGTAGAGAACGATATCACTTTGATAACATATTCTTATTGAAGGATCATGCTTGTGTGACCAAAAGTTATGCAGCATACAACAATAATAATCACTTCCGATTTTCCCATAAAAAGGGAGGAAAAATCACATCGGGTATACATTTACCTACCTAACCGATGGAATCACTAAACCAATCTCCAATCTCTATCAGAAACCCTAACTTCTCAAAACCCTCTCCCAAATTTTCACCAATGGAAGAACAAATGTCATCCAACATCCACTCCAACACTCCAATGACACAAGCCCTCCAATGAATACAGAGGCCTCCGAGCACAATGATCCCCAACAAACTAACAACCCTATTTTCCACCCTCCACAAAATTATTATTCACAATTGACTTCCTTCAATGAATGAGTCAACTGTGACATCTGAACAAGCCACCCTGCTGTATAAAGTTGGGAAAGGTTTGAAAGTGGATTTGGGAAAAATGATATTTCATCAAATTGCTAACTTGGCTAGAAATAATCAACTTCAATCCTTCCCTTTCCCTCTCTGATCTACAAAGTATTAACCACCCAAGGCTTTGAGCCTAAGAGAGAAGACACTTTAGGGAAGGCTCCTGAGCTTTACACGGTAAACAAAGCAATTTTGAAGAGCAAGGACAGAGTCATCGACTTGCCCTGGAAGAAGGAAGCTGAAAGTCAAAATGTTGCCAGAAATGTCACCAACATTATGGGAAACACTGTCTATAGAATGGTTTGTGGATCAAATTGGAAAAATCAACAAACAGATTTCTGAGGTTGATGCTGCAAGAAATGGCCTGATACAAGCTAGAGACCATTTCATGATGCCACTTTCTTCACAAAAAGAGGGAGGAAGTTAAAGGTTGATGTGCAGTGGAAGTTGAAGTTGTTATGCATGAGTAGAAAGTTGTTGCTACTGTTGTATGAGCTGTTGCAGGGGAAGGAATCTAAAGGCTGTTGTGCAAAGGAAGTTGAAGCTGTTATGCATGAGTAAAAAGTTATTGGAAGCTGTTGCTGCTTTATGATGAACAAGGAGGGAGTTGTTGCTGTTGTCGATGTTGAATGATGATCTTTAGTGGATTGATATTGATATTTGTTGACAATGAATATTTATATTTGTGGTTTGTATATATTGGATGATATGTGATATGTGTCCTCATATTTTTTTCTTTTCTAATCTTATGAATCGATATACACATGTCTGCTTGTATGCCATCACAGGTTAAGGGGGAGCATGACCTTGAAATTGTTGATCACAGATGTCAGACAACATTTGTGATAACATCCTAAGTCAACTTTACATTTTAATGAGTTTTGTGAAGAAAGACAAAAATAGGGAGATTGTTAATGTTAGAGCTGGTGTTGTGACATTTGAACCAACATATCTCCTAAAGTATTGATATGAATGTTTAAGTATGTTGGGACAAATTCAGACCAACATTTTATGAACAGATTTTGCCTTACTTCACGCGATGCAGTAATATTTGTGTAAATATTACTATGAGGTAAAAACGACTTGACAAAGTAAAAATGAGCTGGTAAAAAATGAGGGAGGACTAAGTCAAAAGATGTTTATTATCGTGAGGAACAAGCCAAAGCTGTTGATATTATTACTCACTGATCTTCTCCAACCAATCTCACCAGCAGTCCACATTTCCCTCAACTTCCACAACCGATCAATGAGCAATTCAAGGATGACTTTCTACTATAAATATAGAGGCTACTACAGAGTATCGATATCCATAACCAGAAGTAAAATTATTTTTTCAGGCAGAAGTCATCTGCGACTTCAACTTTTAATTCCTTTCCGTTTTATCTTGTAATCTGTAAAGAAAGGAATTTGTATATTTGTATATAATATATATATATATAATACATTTGGTCATTGACCATCATAAGTTATATTATATATATAACTTATGAAATTTAAAACCTTTGTGTTCTTTAAATTTTCACTGCATTTACTCTTCAAAGTTTTCTGTTTTGCTAAAGTGTTGTTACTGATGTTGGATGACATAATTTCTGACATTCGAAAACAGAATTGGAATTTGAGTTTAGTTCATTTTGTTTTTATTGTTCCATAGCCCCCTTCAAACTGCAAGAGTGAAAATTAGTAAGTTTAGAGAGTACAGTCTAGAGTCTTCCAACAACAACATACCTAGTGTAATCTCAGAAGTGGAGTGTGCGGAAGGTAGAGTGTATGCAGACCTTACCTCTACCTTAGGAGGTAGAGAGTCTGTTTCCGAAAGACACTCCGCTCAAGAGAAAGCATGACAAAAAAAGGCCAGACAAGAACTAATGAAAGTAAAGAAATCATGGCAAAGAAACGCTAAATAAGCATTATGAAGAAGAGTAAGTATCAGTAACTGCAGCAAACTAATACGATGTTGAAGTACAAGAAATAGCATATAAAATAACATAGTTGCAATAGTAGGATAATATATACCAGAAAATTATTTAGTTGCGTCAAAAAATTTCTCTAAAAATTCAATAAGTTCTAAAAAAAAATGCCAATCATTATCTACAAGTATATCAGTTGGATTTCGATTATAGGCGTTAAAAATAAAGTTATAGGTCTTCTATAATCGTAAGCAACAAGTAGTTGTTCATATAGAGAATTCCACTTAGTCGCTACTTCTTCAGAAATTTTTCTAAAAGGTAATCCACAATCGTGACAAGTTTTTTTATATTCTTTTTTTCTTTGTATTTTATTACTTCTAAAAATAAAGTTTATAGCAAATTTTACTTTATTAAGAATGTCTTCAAAAAGTGATAGACCATGCTTTACAACTAAGTTATAAATATGGCACGCACATTTTTTATGAAAATGATTAGAAAAATATGGAGTTAATAGATCTTTTAAAAGTCTCACAACATAATTAATAGAAGAAGCATTATCTAACATAACAGTCATAATTTTGTCAGTTATACCATAATAATCCAAAACTTCATGAATATTTTGTTCAATAAAAGTTCCAGTGTGCCTATCATCAATATATCTATATGCTAAAATACGTTTTTGCATAGACTAATTATGATTTATCTAATGACATGTTACAGTTAAATAATCATTGTCGTTAGTACTACGACCTATATCAGAAGTGATAGATACTTGCCAGAAAAATGATCTAATGCATATCGTAAATATTGTTGATATTCATGTACAAATTTAAAAACGTCTTTTCTAATAGTTGATCTAGAAAAACCGTTAAAAACAGAATTATATATATCTCTTACGTAATGAATAAAACCAGGAGAGGAAGGAAATGCACAAGGCAAACCCTCCGCCGCAACTAATTTTGTTATTGATTCCCTATCTCTGTGTTTATCGTATTTAGGACCTACAATTCCCCCGTCGTCGGGTTAATTTGACCTTGTACTTGGTCCAAGACACTATGTGAACCTTTTCCCGACTCACATCGCATTGGCGCACCCGACTTTGTAGCCTCGTATTTACCCCACCTAGCTTTGTGAAAGCCTTGTACATGTCTCAATAAACCCCCCGTCCTACCCTTACCTTTTCCGATTTTAAATTTATAAATAGTTTTACAAATTTTACATCTAACTACTTGATTCTCTTGGTACCTCTCAAAAAAATCTCATGCACATGATTTTAATTTTCGTTGTGTGGGGTCTCGACTCATACTAAGGGGAATAAGAGGCGTTCTAGTTTCAGTTTAAGGCTGAGACTCAGTCTAAGGTTGAGGTTGAGGTTGAGGTTGAGGTGCACTAGTGGGTGTGTCATCTAGATTATCATCTAAATTAAAGTCTGGTTCAGTTGCAGAATATATCTCATCATCTAATGGTATATCATTAAAAAATCAGTTTCATCTATATGAGTGTAATCAATCATATCATCCTGACTAGAAATAGGATGACTAGAAGAAGTACCATTGCCTTTGTTACCCCTACTAGAAGAAGCACCATTACCCTTAATCATACGTCTAATTCCTTTCATTTTAATTATGCAAATAAATAATTAAAGATAATGAAACTAAGTGTGATAATTAAAATAAATTAACAACAATAATTTAAAGAAGGAACGAAGTTACCAAACACCGACGTAACATCGACGTGTAATCGAGGTTGAAAATTAAAAGTTTTCTTGATGGATGATCCTCAAACTAGTTGCCAACTTCAGTCCCAATTTTTGAACGTTGATACAATTATACAAATGAGCAAATAAAATAAAATATTTAGTAGGAAATGTAGACTTGTAGAGAGATAGCTTGAGAGTTTAGAGAGTTGTAGGAAGATTTGTGAGAAAAATGAAGAGAAAATAAGGTATTTATAGTTGGAAAATTGGGTTAAAGTGTAAATATACTAACTTAGGAATTAAAAATAAATATTAAGGGGGTAGGGGATTTATGGGATGGGGGGGGGGGCAAAAATGGTTGTTGGAACCATTGCACAACGACCAAAATCTAAATTTGGCCGTTGTTGAAATGGTTAGTTTTGCAAAGGGGGAGGGGGGATCGGTGTCACGACCCGACCCGACGGGCCGCGACTAACCGCCCTAATGACATCATTACACTAACCTGTCACACATAATCCAACTAACACTTAATGAGTCTGAAATCCGGCAGCATAACGCTGCAATAACAACATATGCCAGGGTAGGCAAGCCGACAAGGCTGCCTTTACCCCGAATGTACCTGCCTCCTAAGGAGTCACAACTAGCCAACACAATACAACAGACAAGCCCACAAGGCTGCCACTAGATAATGTCATATATACACGGGGACACCCCAACACAGAGTACAATAGCATGACTGACCAAAACAGAGTTATAACCCTTACATAAGTACAACCCACAACCGCTCTGCAGACCTACAAGAAGGATAACGACATATAGCGGACAGACCCCGTCGTGCCCTAAATATACAAAAGTCAAAATAATAGGGTTACGTAGCCAAAATGACAAAGCTCGAATCAAAGGAGCTTCCCAACTGCCGAGTAGGAACCTAGGCCTGAGGTTCACCAAACTGAAAACTCAGATACTGCGGGCATGGAACGCACCCGAGGAAAGGGGGTCGACATTTAAATAATGTCTTGAGTATGTAAAACATGAAGTCAGAAAAGAGATCATAAGTAACCGACAGAAAATAGGAGATCAATATAAAAAAATCAGGATCCAAATCCAACTGTGCCATAAACAATAAAAGTCAGCTGCCTTATAAAAATGAGAGTCAAGTCAAGAAAACATGAGTGCCTGTCCATATACATATATATATATATATGTAACATAACCCGGCCCACTAGTGCGGGACTCGGTGGAATCATATCATAACCAAGCCCATGTTGGGACTCGGTAAAGTCATATCTCATCTATGGATCCATCCTACGTAACCCGGCCCTCTAGTGAGGGTCTCGGTGAAGTAATGCAAGGCTGTGCACGAACATAACCCGGCCCGGGACTCGGTGAGGTGAAGTAGTAACACTTAGCACAAGTAGATATCATGAGTAACCATATGCAAGTAAAAATTATCATTTGACTCTCAATAAAATCATTATAATAATGTCATAATAAACTCTTTGCTGAAAAATCATAGGCACTTCTCATAACAATCCTCTTTAGGAATTAAATCAGATAAGGATCAAGTACGTATACTGTACTTTCATTAAATCATGCCAAAAGAAAGAAGTAAGGGTTTCACATACCTTTTGGACGAATTAATCCACCAATATTAGAATATGCCTCGTTATAGAACTTTAACCTATAATAATGGTAATACGTTCGTCAATTCTATGATTACTAGCATACTTTATATCGAATAATGACTTCTTATTCTATAAAAATTCGGGCATCACTTCCACTGTTTATACGTGTTTCCACAACTTCCAAACGAGGCTAATAATATCAATAACCAAGCACCAATTAAGGGCACAACCAAAACAACAATAAAGGGAATTTACACACCCACTTCTCATGTAAATTTAGCCTCTTAATCCACATTAAAAATAGCCCACAAAATAGTCCATGTTCCAACAAATACGAGGGTAGAATGTGAAGCCTTTCTACACCTTTCTACACCCTTATTTCTTTAGGACTTACCTTAGCAATTACCACACTTAAACATGCATAATGGTAACTAAATTTCAGTATTATAACACCACAAAACAGTCCCTAAATCAGTCCATAAACATCACAACATGTCCAACAATTTCATGCAAGTTCTTGGCCACAACATGTCATAATTCCATAACTCTTATCTTAACTCCTAAAATCCAATTTCGTATTTCAATACTTTCATATAACTAATTCCAACTAAATATCAATGTTTCCTTTAAATTTCATCATGCATTTAGTGACAATAATAACAACAATAACCAACGAATCCAATAACACCAAAATTTATCCCAAATTGACAACTAGCCCAAAATTGTCACATGCAACGCTTAAATTCCAATTTCTCCTTAACACAGATTCATTACCTTAATTCTAACAACATGCATTCCAATTATATCATAGAAAGAAGAATTTTATACCTTAAATTCGTCCCAAAACAGTCCGCAATTTTCTACCCACTGTTTGTCCAAAAATCCCCACTGTTTTCGTATTTCTTTCCCTTTTTTGTTCACTTCTTTAACTCCAATTAACATGCAAGTGTTCTACAATGTTAAGCCATCATCCCTACACGTTTTTCTTCCAAAATTTCATCTCAAAAATTTGAAATTTCTGGGCAACAGTTTCGGCCAGCAGTGGCTATTTTTACCACTGTTTTTAGTGTTGTTTTGCTTCTAATTTTTGGTGAAAATGTAGTTTAGGAAGAGAAGATAAAAATCTTAAATTGAATATGGGGTTGGGGTGATTTTCGGCTGAGCTTTGGAGGAGAGAATGAGAGTTTTATTTTTGGTTAAGTTTAGAAAGAAGATAAAGAGGTGAATGTAGGTATATAAAAAAAATCTAATTTTTCCTTTTTACACTTTTGTCCCCAAGTTCTTCAATTAATAAATCTTAAACCCACCTCTCTTGATTCCCAAGAATTTCATAAGCATCGTATCCTCAATGTCATAATTTTATAATACAATACTATTTCATAACTCCATTGGAATACATTCAACTACTAGGATTAATTCTCGTCGTCACGTGTATAACACTAAAGAAAAACTATTCCGGGATAACATCCGTTTATACACTAATTTCCCGTATTAACATATGTAAGTGCTCCTTATATTCAATATCCGAATCTTACTTCCTTAATGACGTTCTTAATCATCGTCTTAATTTTACGAGGTGTAACAATCGGGATCGGGACGGGGTAGGGGCGGGTCGAAGCAGGATGGGCCCGGGCGGGACGAGCCTAGGTCCCATCCCAATTTCGAATCTCGACACCGTAATTTTTTTTGGGGGAACGAGGCGGGATCGGGCCGACCCGGCCCACTGGACAGTCTTAGTTTCAAATCAGTTTGAAAAAGGAAATGTTAACAGTGAACACACACATGTTCATTATTAAGAATATACTTTCATCCTTCACCTCAAGGGAATGAAATGATTGTCAAAGAAACTATAGGATTAGAAGAGTATAATTCAAGTAACCTCAAACTTGACCCGTCAGCTGGTCATATTTCAAAGTTATAAACTCAATAATATACAGTCAAACTTCACTATAACGACATTTGTCCCGATAATATATATAAACACTTCAATAATTGAACAAAATAGTGTAATAAAAATATCACAATACTGTTTTTGTGCCTATTATATTATTTAATAGAAATATGATTTTTTTTATAATACAATTTCAAAATTACAACTTTGTGGTGTTATTCAAAAGATGCAAATCACACAGTAAACTTGCAATTAAAAAAATTACATAGTTAACCATACTTTTTTCTAATTTCCTCACAATGTCTTGAGGATCTTCGGTTGAAATTAGAATTTGTCGGTCAAATTATTCAACGTTGCTTCCTGTTCCCTCGGACAAGATTTCATTGTAGTTGTTGTCTTCTTCTTCGTTGATCTCCGGTTGACCGCACCTTCTACGCTCCGCTCGAATCCAATCTCTGAAAAGAACTGCAATCTCCAATGCGTCTGCTGCCAATGAATGTCTATGCTCTCCTATTTGAAATCTCCCAGCAGAAAAAGTTCTTTCAGACGCTATTGATGACGCTTGAATGTTCAAAACATCTCGGGCCATCTTTGCTAGTGTCAAAAATGTATTCTCATTCTGCCTCCAATATTTCAGCAAGTCTTCATGTCCTTCATCATTGACAATTAATTTGTACGATATGATACCCTGCAAAATATAAACATCAAATTTGCTAACTTATGAAGAATTTGAACCACTAAACATTTTATTTCTGTTGGTTACAATGGTGCAGGAAACAGAAATAAGTAACTGCTAAGTATTACAACACAATGAAATTACAACAAAACTGGAACAGTTTTGATATGCTGAGTCGAGTGATGGCACTCTGTCTTTAAGACAAGATTGCCCCGTATATATCCTTTCTACGTTATGGACAACAATCTTCCAAGATAAAACAGCAACTGAACAAATGAGCAAAGGAAACTCAAGTGTTACCTTGAAGAATTTTGAGTAATGAAATGATGTTGGAAAGTAGTAGGAAGAAACTGATTTCGTTTGTGTGTTCTGTGTGTCCTCAACAATTGGCAAAGACTCCATTATATAGTTGAAGGAGAGGACTTACCAACTACCCATATAATTGATGTTACTGGCCAAGTAATGGCAATTGTAGAGGTAGTAATTCACCAAAATATTAGCCTTTAGGGAGAGTTATTCAGCCAAAATAAATGACTGAATTAAGTGCATGTTAAGGTTGTTTACCATTCCAGAAACCAACAGCCAGCAAAAGCACAAGTTCTCTGCCCAATTTAACTTTACCAGAAATTTCAGGGACCAAACTGTAAATATGAAACAATTTGGGTCCAAAAAGATAATATCAGAAGAAGCCCACAGCCCAGTGACCCGTGACCCGTTACCCGAAACTCGAGACCGGACGGGCGGACGACGGCGGCGGGCGGGCGGGCGATGGCCCGCGTGTGGGCTTATCCTTGAACCGAAGCACATCTAGGTCCTCCCTCCTTTAAACACATGGGATACCCCTTGGGGTCCTAAACCCCAAGCCAACTCTGAGACTTATAAACTAAACAAATCTTTCTTCCTCCACCGATGAGGGAGGATTGTTCTTTACCACCTTTTTTCATGCTTCAAACACCCCACTTCGTAGGCTAATATCTCTTTCATTTCTCAATGAAATTTGACGATCCTTGGCCCTACGGTCATCTACTTACTTAGTAGATTATACACGTATGAAGAAACGAAGTTTCCAACATGCGGAACACTAGTGTTTACCATTAAAGATGGTTGGACGCAACTCCCGCCAAAGGCAAATTTCCAACAATCCCCTCTCGAAAGAGATTTTGGCGCACTCACATGGTGCCTTTTCCCAGCAATATTTCAGCGGACCGATGTTGCATAAGGAGAGGTAGCTTTAGCTTTGAACCTTCCATAGTTAAACACCATCGGACTTACTTACTGCGCAGTGAACGTGATGTCTTGAACCATCAGTGTTTAATGTAAGCCAAGTCAATAGTACCAACACAACAAATTCCATTACTCCCTTCTTCGTAATGTTTTGTCCGTTGTGTCCGTGGATAACTTCTTGGATTCTTCAGTGCGTTCATTTGAGGCGGCATGTTCTAGCACTTAAATAGGTGGTCTCCTACAAGGTATCCTGTTATACCCCACTTCAAGAGTGTTAGGAACCATTAAAAGTTTCCCCAAACCTAACCTCAACTGTTGAGGATCATTAAAGGTTTTGAAAACTTAACCTTTACCCACACTGTAGATAACACTTAACATCTATTGCGGGAACGGCTTTGGATTTGGTGTTTCTTTACCGAAATCACTATCTGAAGTGCTCATGCTTCCACCGAAGCGATCATGCTTCCACCGAAGCGATCAACTGAACCTTTACAACTTAGTTTTCCCATTGAACCAAATTACTGAGATTTCCAGTCAGTAAGGTTGGGTTACCACCGTATTGGTCCTTATACTTTGGGTTTTAAGCCCATTTCCCTAGACAGACAGAACATCTGATCCTTGGGTAAGCCATTTGTTAGCGGGTCTGCTATATTATCCTTTGACTTTATGTAATCAATGGATATTATACCCGTGGTGATCACCTGCCTAACGGTCTTATGCCTCCGTCGAATATGACGAGACTTGCCATTGTACATAGCATTCTGTGCCCTTTCTAGAGCCGATTGGCTATCGCAGTGGATCATTACAGAAGGTACGGGTTTTTTCCAACACAGAACATCCTCTAAGAAGTCATGAAGCCACTCAGATTCTTCTCCTGCTTTATCTAAAGCGATAAATTCTGAATCCATTGTGGATCGGGCGATGCAAGTTTGCTTAAAGGATTTCCAAGACACAGCCCCACCACCAATTGTAAATGCATACCCACTGGTGGACTTGGTGTTCTCTATATCAGGTATCCAGTTTGCATCACTGCACCCCTCTAGTACAGCTGGATATCTCGAATAATGTAACCCGAAAGTTAACGTGTGTTTCAGGTATTGCAATACCCGATTCAACACCTTCCAGTGATTATCACTTGGATTACAGGTAAACCTAGCCAACTTATTGACTGCATAAGCAATATCAGGTCGGGTGCAGTTTGTTAAATACATCAAACTACTGATCACCTGTGCATATCGCTCCTAGTATACGGGTGCACCATGATTTTTATTAATCTTTTGATTTGTATCCAGTGGTGACTTTATCGGTGAACTGTCAAACTTCTCAAACTTTCTCAAAAAATCCTCGATGTAGTGAGACTGAGATAAGACCAGTCCGTCAGACGTCTTAGAGATTTTTATCCCTAAGATGACATCTGCGATACCCATATCCTTCATGTCGAAGCATTATTTCAACATGTTCTTAGTCTCTAGGATTACCCTAGGACTGCTTCCTGTGATCAACATGTCATCTACATACAGGCATATCATGACGAACGAGTTAGAGTTACCTTTCGTGTAGACACATTTGTCACACTTGTTAATGGAGAAACCCTTTGATAGTAAAGTACTATCAAACTTTTCATGCCATTACTTCGGGGCTTGTTTCAGCCCGTACAGATATTTGACAAGCCGACAGACTTTCTTCTCTTGCCCTTGAACCACATACCCCTCGGGTTGGTCTATATAAATTTCTTCTTCCAAATCACCATTTAGGAAGGCTGTCTTGACATCCATTGGATGTATCTCAAGGTCACGCAAAGCTGTGATTGCAATGAATACCCGTATGGATGTCATCCGAGATACCGGGAAGTACGTGTCAAAGTAGTCAAGACCTTCTTTCTGCTGATAGCCCTTGACTACCAACCTGGCCTTGTACTTATCTATAGACCCATCTGCTTTATATTTTCGTTTGAGTATCCATTTACACCCCAATGGTTTATTTCCCGGAGGAAGATCAACCAACTCCCAATTTTGGTTATGCATAATGGAGCCTATTTCACTCTCAATAGCTTCTTTCCAGAGCCGTGCCTCTAGAGTTGACAATGCTTCAGCAATTGTCCTTGGTTCATCATTAACCATAAAAGCTACAAAGTCAGGACTGAAGGTTTTATCCTTCATGACCCTTTTACTTCGCCTTAGATCCATCTCTGGAGTCTCCAAGTTCTGAGAATCTGGAACACTAGATTCTGGATATTCAGCCACCTCGAGATCCACTAGATCTGAACCATCTAGACCCGGGCTGTCTTCCTGAGAGCTTTGTTTATAACTTCGTTTGCGAGAGGTTATGTATTTTTCTTTTCTAGGAAAGGTACCTTCAAAGAATTGAGCATTCCTTGATTCCATAATTGTACCCTGGTGGATATCTGGAATATCTGACTTATGCACTAAGAAGCGATAAGCACTACTGTTATTTGCATATCCGATGAATATGCAATCTACAGTCTTAGGCCCAATCTTGACCTGTTTTGGCTTGGGTACTTCAACCTTTGCCAGGCAACCCCATACCTTTAAATATTTATAGGTGAGTTTCTTTCCCTTCCATGATTCATATGGAGTTTTTTCCTTACCCTTATGTGGGACTCTGTTAAGAATCGTATTAGTGGTAAGGACGACTTCTCCCCACATGTTTTGGGAAAGAACGGAATTAATGAGCAAGACATTCATCATTTTCTTTAATGTGCGGTTCTTACGTTCTGCCACACCATTTTATTAAGGTGAGTATGGGGCCGTCGTTTGATAAACAATGCCTTCTTGGGCACAATATTTCTCAAACGGCGCTACATATTCTCTCCTCTATCGCTACGAATGGATTTAATTCGCATGCTTAGTTGGTTCTCAACTTCTGCTTTGTAACGTCGGAACGCTTCAAAGGCATCATCCTTACTTTTCAACAAGTAAAGGTAACAATAACTTGTGCTATCATCTATGAATGTCACAAAGTACTTGTTCCCCCCCTCTAGTTTGTGCAAACTTCAAATCACATATATCTGTGTGAATAAGTTCTAGAGGAGCGATATTACTTTCGACGGATCAAAAAAGGAGCTTTGTGAGTTTTGCCTTTACGCACACCTCACACTTATGTTGAGGGTTTATGTCGATAGACGGCAACAACTCCAACTTTACCAACCTTTGGATGGACTTGTAATTAACGTGTCCTAATCTATGATGCCATAAATTAGAAGACTCAAGCAAATAAGAAGAAGGTTCAACTTTATTACTTGGACGCATTACAGACATGGTATTAACTTTGAAGAGGCCTTCACAGACGAACCCTCTCCCCACAAAAGTGTCATTCTTAGTGAGTACAAACTTATTGGATTCAAACACTAGCCTAAAACCAGCATTAACCAATAAAGGTCCTGAAATTAAATTTCTCCTAATCTCAGGGACATACATCACTTTCTTCAGAGTGAGCTCCTTTCCAGAAGCCATCTTCAGGACCACCTTTCCTACCCCCAGCACGTCAGAGGAAGCGTTGTTGCCCATGAACAACTTCTTGTCGGTGACCATTGTATACGTGGAGAAGGCATCTCTATTGGAACAGATGTGTCTGGTAGCACCTGTGTCCATCCCCCATTGCATGAGATTCTCAACCAGGTTTGCTTCAAGCACCACTGCTGAAAACTCCTCAATCATGTCATCCAGGAGCGTTTCCTTGACGACGTTAGCATGCGCCTTGCATTTAGCCTTGGCTTTCTATTGTTGCTCAGTCTTGAGCTTGCGGCATTCCTTGATCTTATGACCAGGTTTCCCACAGTGGTGACAGTTACCTCTGAACATCTCTGCTGTGTGGGCCTTGCCGTCTTTCTGGAACTTTCGCTTCTTGCTTGGGTTTCCTTTGGCCTCAACAGGTTTTTTACCCCTAGGCAAGGCCTTCTTATTATCTTCCTGAATTTGGAGTTTGATAATAAGCTCTTCAAAGGTCATCTCCTTTGTCTTGAGTTTTAAGTAACTTATAAACTCATTCCACGAAGGATGTAACTTTTCAATCAGCGATGCAACAAAAAACTGCTCATTTGGTTTCATTCCTTCCAAATCCAGGTGATGTAGAATCATTTGGAATTCCTGGACTTGGGACATCACTGTCTTACTATCAACCATTTGAAATTTTAGAAATTTCCTAACGATGAACTTCTTAGTACCTGCATCTTGTGCGTTGTACTTCTTTTGCAGTTTTTCCCACAGCTCTTTGGCGGTGCCAACGGTGCAATATACCGTGTAGAGGGGGTCTGCCAAGCAGTTCAATATGTAATTCTTACATATGAAATCACTATGATTTCATGCATTAAGAACCATATTCATGCCATTAATGACATGGATTCCTAGGCCCTCTTCACCCATTTCAGAAGGCGAAGGGTCTATTTCATCTCCAGCTTGTGGAGGATCTTCTGTTAGGAAACGTGTCATTCCCATGACAGTCAAGTAGAACATCATCTTCTGCTGCCATCTCTTAAAGTTTGAGCCCATGAATTTTTCAGGGCGTTCATGGTGGAATGCGGAGGGTGGAGCAGCAAAGGCAGCAGACGTGCCTTAGGCAATAGTAGGAAAGGCAGACGAGTTGCTGCCTTGGACAGTAGCGGCAACAGCAGGGAAGGCAGAATTGCTGCCTTGATTGGCAGCAGCAGCGGTAGCGGCATCAACAGTGTTTCCAGTCATGTTGCAGCAGTTACAGGAAGCAAAAATCTTGTCTTAAACTTGTTGGTTACAATGGTGCAGGACACGAAAATAAGTAACTGCTAAGTATTACAACACAATGAAATTACAACAAAACTGGAATAAGAAACTGGAACAGTTTTGATATGCTGAGTCGAGTGATGGCACTCTGTCTTTAAGACAAGATTGCCCCGTATATATCCTTTCTACGTTCTGGACAACAGTCTCCCAAGATAAAACAACAACTGAACAAATGAGCAAAGGAAACTCAAGTGTTACCTTGAAGAATTTTGAGTAATTAAATGATGCTGGAAAGTAGTAGGAAGAAACTGATTTCGTTTGTGTGTTATGTGTGTCCTCGACAATTGGCAAAGGCTCCATTATATAGTTGAAGGAGAGGACTTACCAAATGCCCACATAATTGTTGTTACTGGCCAAGTAATGACAATTATAGAGGTAGTAATTCACCAAAATAAATGGTGAATTGATGTGCAACGGATTAACCTTTAGGGAGAGTTATTCAGCCAAAATAAATGACTGAATTGAGTGCAGGTTAAGGCTGTTTAACGTTCCAGAAACCAACAGCCAGCAAAAGCACAAGTTCTCTGCCCAACGGGCGGGCGGCGGTTGCGCCCGTGTGGGCTTATCCTCGAACTGAAGCACATCTAGGTCCTCCCTCCTTTAAACACATGGGATACCCCTTGGGGTCCCAAACCCCAAGTCAACTTTGAGACTTATAAACTAAACAAATCTTTCTTCCCCCACCGATGAGGGAGGATTGGTCTTTACCACCTTTTCCATGTTTCAAACACCTCACTTCGTAGGCCAATATCTCTTTCATTTCTCGACGAAATTTGACGATCCTTGGCCCTACGGTCATCTACTTACTTAGTAGATTATGCACTTGTGAAGAAACGAAGTTTCCAACATGCGGAACACTAGTGTTTAAGCCATTAAAGATGGTTGGACGCAACTCCCGCCAAAGGCAAATTTCCAACAATTTCTAAGGCCTTGAATACTAGCAGCCGAGACTGCATATGTTTTTATAAGGTTGCAGTGAAGTAGTAGAAGATGGTACTGAAGTCGGTTGATTATTTACACTTTGTTGTTGGTAATATATATATACTTGTTTGCATTCAGTGTATATGCTAGACGTAACTTCTTCTTTAGTGGGTTCGTGAGTTGGTTCTTCAGTTCGGTATGTTGGAAGTACTTCTATACAATCATAAATCGTTTCTATTAGTTTTTTACAACCGTCTACTTTAATAGTCAGATTTAATACCACACCAATAATATAAATAGTGGGAATATGAAAAAAGTATTTTTTAAACATTTTTTCAATAGATGTCTTATAAGTTGATTTTTGCATATATTCATTAAGTAACAAAAATATAGATCTATATAAAATAACATATTTGAAATAGTTGGATAATAAATACCGAAAAATTCTTTTGTAGCTTGAAAAAATTTCTCTAAAAATCCATTAAGTTCTAAAATATTTTCCCAATCATTATCTACAAGCATATCCCTTGGAGTTTTATTATGGGTGTTAAATAATAAAGTTATAGGTTGTCTATAATCGTAAACAACAAGTAGTTGCTCATACAGCGAATTCTACCTAGTCGAAACTTCTTTTGGAATTTTTCTATAAGGTAATCCACAATCATGACAAAAAAATTTATATTCTTTGCGTCTTTGTATTTTATTACCTTTAAAAATAAAATTTATAGCGAATTGTATTTTTTCAAGAATGCTTTCAAAAATTTTTAGGTCATCATTTACAACCCAAGTTATAAATATGGCACACACATTTTATATTAAAATGATTAGGAAAACATGGAATTAATCAAACTTTTAAAGGTCTTATAGCATAATCATTAGAAGAAGCAGTATCTAATGTAATAGTCATACTTTTATCATTTATTTCATAATAATCACAAATTTTATTAATATTATGTGTAATAAAATATCCAGTGTGCCAATCATCAATATATCTATATGCTAAAATACATTTTTGCATAGACCAATTTTGATCTATCCAAAGACATGTTACCATTAAATAATCATTACCGTTAGTACTACGGCCTATGTCAGAAGTGATAGCCATTTTGACATTAAAATGATACAATGCATAACGTAAATATTGTTGATATTCATGTGCAAATTTAAAAACGTCTTTCCTAACAGTTGATCTAGGAAAATCGTTAAAAGCAGGATTATACATATCTCTTACGTAATGAATAAAATCAGGAGAGGAAGGAAATGCACAAGGCAAACCCTCACAACTAATTTTGCTATTGATTCCCTATCCCTGTGTTTATCATATTTAGGACCTACAATTCCCCTGTCGTCGGGTTAATTTGACCTTGTACTAGGTCGGGGACACTATGTGAACCTTGTCCCGACTCAGATGGCATTGGCACACCCGATTTTTTAGCTTGATATTCATTCCATCTAGTTGTGTGCTCTCCTTGTACATGTCTCAATAAACCTCCCGTCCCACCTTGACCTTTTTCGGTTTTAAAGTTATAAACATTTTTACAAATTTTACATCTAGCTAGTTAATTCTCCTGGTCCCTATAAAAAAAAATGTCATGCAGCTGATTTTAATTTTTGTTGTGTGGGACCTCGACTCATACTAGGGAGAATATGAGGCATTCCAGTTTCAGTTTCAGGCTGAGACTCAGTCTGAGCCTGAGGTTGAGGTGCACTAGTGGGTGTGTCATCTAGTGGTTCATCTAAATTAAAGTTTGGTTCATCTACCTCATCATCTAATGGTATATCATTAAAAAAACAGTTTCATCTATATGAGTGAAATCAATGAAATCATCGGGACTAGGAATATGATTACTGGAAGAAGTACCCCTGCCCTTGTTACCCCTGCTAGAAGAAGCCTTACTCTTACCCTTACCATTACCCTTAAACATACCTCTTAATCCTTTTATTTTAATAATGCAAATAAATAATTAAAAATAATGAAATTAAGTGCGATAATTAAAATAAAGTAACAATAATAATTTAAAGAAGGAACGAAGGTATCAAATGCCAACGTAACGTCAACGTGTAATCGAGATTGAAAATTGAAATTTTGCTTGATGGATGATCCTAAAGCTAGTTGCCAATTTCACTCCGAATTTTTTAACTTTGATAAAATAGTTAATAGTAGGAAGATTTGTAGAATTGTAGAGAGATAAATTGAGAGATTCGATTAGAGAGATGGTAGGAAGACTTGTGAGAAAAATGAAGAGGAAAATGAGGTATTTATAGTTGAGAAATAAGGTTAAAGTGTAATATATTAACTTAGGGGTTAAAAATAAATATTAAGGGGGTAGGGGGTTTATGGGGTGGGGGTCCAAAAATGACCGTTGTAGCTGTCGGAAAAGGGGACCGGTGTTGGCGGGGTCGGGTCGGGTCCGGAATTCCATGTGTTTTTAGACACTTAATTTCAAAAAAGCTGTGAATATAAATATTTAAATACTTGAATAAAATAGTGTAATAAAAATATATCAATGTTGTTTTTGTGCCTCTTATATTTTTAATAGAAATATGATTCTTTTTGTAATAGAATTTCAAAATTGCAACTTTGTGGTGTTGTTTAAAAGTTGCAAATCACGTAGTAAAATTGCAATTAAAAAAAATACATAGCTAAAAACACTTTTTTCTAATTTCTTCACAATGTTTTATGGTTCTTCGGTTGGAATTGGAAGTTGTTGGTTAAATTGGTCGATGTCACTTCCAGTTCCCTCGGACAAGATTTCATTGTATTTGCCGCCGTCTTCTTCGTTGATCTCTGGTTTACTGTACCTTCTACGCTCTGCTCGTATCTAATCTCTGAATAGAACTGTAATCTCCAAACTATCTCCCGCTAATGAGTGTATGTGCCCTCTTATTTGAAATCTTCCGGCAGAAAAAATACTTTCAGACGCTATTGATGACTCTTGAATGTTCAACACATATCTGGCCATCTTTGCTACTATCGGAAATGTCTTCTCATTTTCCCTCCAGTATTTAAGCAAGTCTTCACGTCCTTCTTCATTGATAACAGCTTGGTACGGTATAACATCCTACAAAACAAAAACATGAAACTCGCTAACTTAATTAGCAGTTGAACCACTAAACATTCTATTTCTAAGGCTTTCAATACTAGCCGCAGAAACAACATGTCTTTTATAAGGTTGTATTGAAGAAGAAGAAGAAGAAGATGGTTGATTGCTAGCACTTTCTTGTTAGTAATGCATATATACTTTTTACATTTATCGTGTATGCTAGACAAAACTTCTTCTTTAGTTGGTTCCTTAGGTGGTTGTTCATTTAGGTTTTTTGGGGTTGAGGTGGAAGTAATGCTATACAATCATAAATCATTTCAATAAGTATTTTACAACCTTCTATTTTAATAGTCGGATTTAATACAACACCAATAATATAAATAGTGTGAATAGGAAAAAAATATTTTTTTACTTTGATAAATATTTTTTAATAGGTATCTTATAAGATGATTTTTCTATATATTCACTAAGGAACAAAAATATTAGAGCTATATAAAATAACATAGTTGCAATAGTATGATAATATATACCAGAAAATTATTTAGTTGCTTGAAAAAATTTCTCTAAAAATCCAATAAGTTCTGAAATTTCCCCCTAATCATTATCTACAAGTATATCAGTTGGATTCCATTATAGGCGTTAAAAAATAAAATTATAGGTCTTCTATAATCGTAGCAACAAGTAGTTGTTCATATAGAGAATTTCACCTCGTGGTTACTTCTTCAGAAATTTTTCTAAAAGGTAATCCACAATCGTGACAAGTTTTTTTATATATATATTTTTTTTGTATTTTATTACTTCTAAAAATAAAATTTATAGCAAATTGTATTTTATTAAGAATGTCTTCAAAAAGTGATAGACCATGCTTTACAACTAAGTTATAAATATGACACGCACATTTTATATGAAAATGATTAAAAAAATATGGAGTTAATAGATCTTTTAAAAGTCTCACAACATAATTATTAGAAGAAACATTATCTAACGTAACAATCATAATTTTGTCAGTTATACCATAATAATCGCAAACTTCATGAATGTTTTGTGCAATAAAAGTTTCAGTGTGCCTATCATCAATATATCTATATGCTAAAATACGTTTTTGCATAGACTAATTATGATTTATCCAATGACATGTTACAATTAAATAATCATTGACGTTAGTACTACGGCCTATATCAGAAGTGATAGATATTTTGCCAGAAAAATGCTATAATGCATAACGTAAATATTGTTGATATTCATGTGCAAATTTAAAAACGTCTTTCCTAACAGTTGATCTAGGAAAATCATTAAAAGCAAGATTATACATATCTCTTACTTAATGAATAAAACTAGGAGAGGAAGGAAATGTACAAGGCAAACCCTCCACCGCAACTAATTTTGCTATTGATTCTCTATCTCTGTGTTTATCATATTTAGGACCTACAAATCCCCTGTCGTCGGGTTAATTTGACCCTGTACTTAGTCCAGGACACTATGTCAACCTTGTCCCGACTCAGAGCGCATTGACGCACCCGACTTTATAGTCTCGTATTTATCCCACCTAGCTTTGTGAAAGCCTTGTACATCTCTCAATAAACCTCCCATCCCACGGGGTCGGGATGGGGACGGGATGGGACGAGGTCAGGATGGGTCGGGTAGGGTCGTTATCGGGACGGGCGGAACGATCCCAAGCCCCGTCTTAAGTTTGAACCCCGACACCGACAATTGTTTTTTAAGGGGATCGGGCCGGGTATCGAGACAGGGCGGGTCGAGATCGGGCCGATCCGACCCACTGGACAGGACTATAAAAAACATATAATAAAATATAAAATGAATGATCAGTTCCGCAGAAAATATGACTGTTATAGTGAAATGATGTTACAGGTTGTTATGGAGAGATGACCGTAGAATCTTGCCATAACCAGCAATTAGTAGAGTCTGACCGTAGAGTCTTGCCATAACCAGCAATTAGTAGAACACAGAAAGATTTTGGTTGTTTTCCCATTGTAAATAAAAACTGGTGTATCCTCCATTTCACCACTAGAATGAAGAACAAACAAAACATGTGCAAAATAAACAATTTTGTTAATTTTCACCATTGACTTGCTATTGCTCATCTAAAAACAGGTTAAAGAAGTTAAGAGAACAATATTGTACCTTACCAAGAAGAATAAATTCACGCTCACAGAATGGTTCATAAAAAATAAAAAGATTAAGATAATAAGAGGCAAGGAGGAAAAAAGATGGGAAAAAATCAATGGCATTATAGAACAGCTAGAGCATCTAAAAAAAGCAGGATGTTCGGTTTCATTACACAGTCAGACCTCTCTATAACCGTCATCATCTATAACATCATTTTATTATAACCACCATGTCTTATGTGGAACCGATCTTTCAAGTTATGTTATATTATATGTTCTCTATAACAGCATTTCGCTATAGCAGCAAAAAAAAATTCAGAATAAGAACACCGTTATAGAGAGGTTTGATTGTAATAGGAAAACATGAGGGAGTAGACAACATAGTTTCCACATCCTATAGCCGTATCAGAACCAGAACCTAGTGTAAGTCAAATATATCGCACAAGAGAGAGCTAATGAAAAACCAGCAAAAAGACCAGAACATACGAAGCTTCATATGGAACAAAAGACTTCAATATCACAGCAAATTTACATCATTTTCAGACCACCCTTTAAGGTTCCATAGAACGTACACAGTATAACAAGAGATCAAATCAATGATCACTCAAAGAGATAAATTAAACTAATGATAGCATATGTACAACAGTTGAATAGAAAGATTTACACGAGCCTCGGATCAATGGCAGGAAAAGAGAGTGCTTCTAAAGGCATGTGCTGAGAACCATAAAGGCAAGGTTGAGCTGTCCTTCACAGAGTACATCTCCTTCCAAACTCGGTTGTTTCTTTGATATACCAAAACCTGCTTATGTGTAGCAAGGTAAACATAGTTGTCATTTTGACTTATTGGGAAAATCCCCGGTACCATTCCTCTAATGCATCGAAGACTCACTTTGTCCACCATTTTCCATTCTTCCCTCTCGTAATCTTCCATTACCCATATAATCATCAAAGCCTCATATATCTGAATCACAGACAAGCACCCGTCCAATTCCAACAAATAAACACGACTCCTAACTCCACAACTAATTTCATTCGGCAACTGGATTTTCCTCCAAATGTCAGTACCCATATCAAGAACAAGCATACACGAACAACTATCCGTCAACCAATGCAATCCACCGTTAATAAACACGACTTGATTCTTATTCATATGCGTGAACTGATCGTCCTGCAACGAGACAAACTTCCTCCATTTGTTCGACACCGAATCATAAACCATACATATAAACGTCCTCTCGGGCCTATGACCGAATGACCTATGATAACCGGCTAATACCACATTGTACTTTTGTTTAACCAAATCACAAGCCAAACCAACAAGCGTGGCTTCGCCATCCGGATGAAACCTAGTAATAGGCCTTTCCCTACTTCTAGGAAGCAATTTATATTCTCTAGTCAATGGATTACAAATATAATAAACACCCTTATCAGGTATACTAGACAAACATAATAAACCATTACAAGAACATCTAACCTTAACCCTATCCTTAACAAAATCCAATGAAAAATCAAACACCCCTTTTAAATTATCAACACAAATTAAACTAGATCTTGATTCTAATAAAGGTTCAGTGACTTGAACAAGTACCATAGGATTCTTGATTGATAATTCATTATAAAGATTTATAAAATATTTATCAGATATCAATTTATACCAAAGTTTACAGACAATTTTTGTTTTAAAAAGTGATTTAATGGATAATCTTGCAAGAATTTGAATAATTACTTCATCTGGGAAAACCGCATATGGTGAATTCATCTTAAATTTGATTTGGGGTTGAAAATATTAGAAAAATGTATAGAAATGGACTAAAGACTCACCCTTTATCACATTTTTGAGGTTTTTCTGCAATTTGATGAAGATATGGGGGGGGGGGGAGGGTTGAATTACCTTGGGAATGAAGAAAATAAGGATGATTTGTGAAGGTGAAGTATAAAAATTTGATCTTGGAATAGCATAAGAAAGGTTATCAATTCGTGAGAAGATCAGTGAAAATGGAACGGCTAATTCTTGATTTTGTGATAGAAGAATATTGTGCTGATTTATTATTAGATGGGCCTTAAAAGGCTTTTTAATAGTACAGTTTCCATTTTGGGCTGAAGCCCACAAACATGAAACAACCCTCTCCCTTTATTTTAGGGGGAATTTTCATTAATAGCACTGTTTTATGCCCTAGTAACAAATTATGATGATATTGTTGAGTTTTCAAAATATAGCAATTGATTTTTTCAAAGTATATCATGCGTACATTCATATACTATCGGGTACAGTCATATACTATGTTACTCGGATTCTTTAATAATATCAACGGTGTATTTTTAAAGGATCTGACATGAATAAGGTAATTTTTTTAGAAAGTTCGAATAACAGATGTCATAGGTGCATGCATGCATACATATACTTCTAACATTGGAATCGTTCTCTTTCTAACCATATAAGATATACTTATAACATCTCAAATTCTCAATAGCTAATGATTGCAGAAAATATTTAATTTGAAATTTTCTAGTAATAAACAGAAAGGTTTTGAAATTATTGTGAGGAGACCTATTCAACATATTAATGCCTGATTACCAGCAGATCTCTTTACAGCTTCTTTGTGATCCTTTGACCTGGTCTTGTTCTTTTAGTTGATTTTTTTTACAAAAGAAATAGGTAGAAACGAATCATTCACTCCTGATCATCTTGTCCTATGTTTAAAATTTAAATATTATTTTTATATCGTTAACAAGGTATGGTAATCCCAATTGAGATGCTAGTTTTGATTCAAACTCGTAATGTTACAATCATCGTGACCATCGAATTATGTTATCTATAAACTGTTTTCATATTTTTGTGAAAACGTTTTACTTTGGAATAATTACATCGTGAAAATAATACATGAATCGTGAATCACATCGTAATACAATAAAGTATAATTATAATAATGATTTACAATTACATCGTGAAAAAAAAACTACATAAGTACATGATTCGTAAGTGTACAGTGAGTAATACTATAGAACACAACGATAATGTTTTATGGATATTTTTGAGTACTAGAGGTTGAAAATAATGCTTTATATATTAACTGAATCAACTAGCTAGTATAATGAGATATTTCTATAACAATTATTCTCTTCTATAATAATTTATTATAATAATAAACAAAAATTTAAATTAATTTTTCATTCTATATTATATTTTATGTTATCCATAATAATATTTCACTGCAACAATCAAAATATATGTAGATCAATAATATCATTAGAAAGCTTGATTGTAATACGAAGTAAAAGAGAAAATGACATGAGCTTACTGGTGGTGATAAAACTTACTTTTTACATATTATTGCCAACTATTTTCTTGAATAATTATTTTTTCAAAATTCGAAGTAGCCGAACATTAAATATGATTTCACCTAAAGACTATTAATAACACATTTTTTCAATAAAATAAGGAACCAAGTCCTAAGCCCAAGTGCACCTAAACTTCTAATTAAATCCCCAAATCTATTTTTTTTTCTCAATTAAATCTCCAAATCCATTTCAGCAAAAAGGGTAAATCATAAACCTGGGCAGACCTTAACTACTTCAGTGTCGTTCCCATCTCTTAGGTAAGACTTCTGTCTGTCTGTCTGTGTGTGTGTGTGTTTTATTTATGTTTATTATCACCTTATTTTACCCTCCCACAATGTGGGAAATAATTAAATTGAACTGGATTTGAGATGACTAGAAGAAAGTTTTAATCTTTATGCATACATGAGTCTTGGTTTTGTAAATTTTTATTTTTTGTTGATTTGGTGTAACAAAAATTAATCCTAGCATAAACTCTGTGTTATTAATAATATGCTTGATCTTTTCTAAAAGACTTTTTATGACTAATATAACTCTGCTTTACTAGTACAACAATTTGTTGTTATTCTATGGTACTTTATAAAGCAGTACGGGAAGTAATAACTATTACAAATGTTCGAAAGGATAAATAAATGGTCAATCTTCAAAACTGCCGCATGTGTGTTGTGTCTTGAATCTTGATCACCTTGCAAAGCCAATGTTGAGAACTGCCGCAAGTTTGTTGTGTCTTGAATCTTGATAACCTGAAATCAAGAAACAACTAAATCTGGATGGTTACAACGTTGTGTGTTGAGTCGAGGATATCCCTCTATCCTTAAGACAAGATTGCCCCGTATATATGCTTTTACGTTAGCGGGCAATAGTCTCCCAAGATAAAACAACACTTTAATCTCAACACTACAAAGTCAATAGGTTGAGCCTGTCGAAGAAAACAAATATGACTCGACTTGCTGAAGATATGGAATAGGAAGGAAGAGTTTCTCTCTACTCTTCTCTTTTGTCTCTGTGTATATAGTGTGTCTCTGTAGTGTATATCTTGTGTATACGTGAGGGTTTGGTCACTGTTTTTCAGTCGAAAATTGCACTGATTTTCGCTGAATATCACTCACTGTTTTGTGCTATTTTGTGGCTGTTTTTCGGGCCTATTACTTGCTGTTTTTCGTCTCTGTTTGCTGCCTGTTTCTCATTGTATTTTCGTCTATTTTCTACCTGTTTCTTACTCCTGTTTTGAGCCAAATGAAGCTCAATATATAGCATAAGGAGAGGCTGTCCAACAGCCACAAACAAGGCTGTAATGGCCATTGAGGGAGGCCATTAAAACAGCCAAGTAATGGCTATTAAGGCCATTGAAAGAGGCTGCCCAAATGCCCAAGTAATGGGCAGTTAATGGAGAGTTAATCAGCCAAGTAATGGCTGGTTAATGCTCCAAAATGCAGTCCAACAGTAGGCAGAAAAAGTCTCCAGAAATTCTGGGGACCAAACTGTAAATATTGAAACTTCAGGGACCAAACTGTACATATGAAAGAATTCTGGTCCAAACTGTACATATGAAACTTCAGGGATCAAACTGTACATCTGGCAGAGTTCTCTGGTCCAAAAAGATAATATTAGACAGCCCCACACGCCCGTGAACCCGTGAACCCGGAACCGGACGGGCGGCGCGCGTGTGGGCTTAGCCTTGAACCCAAGCACATCTAGGTCTTCCCTCCTTTAAACACATGGGATACCCCTTGGGGTCCCAAACCCTTTACCAATTAGAAACTTATATAGAGAGCAATTCTTCCTATTCCCACCGATGTGGTAGATTTGTCCCACACCACATTTTCATGTCTCAAACACCTTACTTCGTGGACCAATATCTCTTTCATTTCTTAACGAAATTAGACGATTCTTGGCCTTACGGTCATCTACTCACTTCGTAGATCATGCATGTGTAAAGAGACGAGGTCTCCAACATACGGAACACTAGTGTTTAATTCATCAAAGATGGGTGGACGCATCTCCCCGCCAAAGGCTAATTTCCAACACAATTTGTATCTGATATCAAACTTTGTATAATCTATGTTGTTCGGACTCTCCAAAAATGATGCTGCTCAGGTGTCGGATCCTTCAAAAATTTCACTACTTTTGGAGGATTCGACACGCAGTCGGTTGCATTTTTGAAGAGTCTGAACAACATAGTGTATAACTAATACTTGCATATTGGAATCTATGTATTATCTTTTACGGGGTAGAATGTAGAATAAAAATACGTGGTATTGCTAGTATAAAACTAATTGATGACTTTGTTACTGTGATCTCTGTACAGAAATCCATGTATTCTTATTCATCACGCAATCATGTTATACGTTGTCTATTATTATTCGCTGCATAACAATCCTTTATTTAGTCCTTCTGTCCCAATTTATGTGGCACCTTTCGGATTTCGCGAGTCGAACAAGTTCTTCTATGAGCGCGATTTTTTCATAGTCCTTGTAAATATTTTGAATTGTCAATTATTGTGACTTATATTACTTTTTATATAGTTTTCAATTATGTAAATTTTATTTCAAAAAATTTAAAGATTCCATTGACCAGTTTGACTCTCGAAATCCGAATGGTGCCACATAAATTGGGACATGGGGAGTATTATAATTCTATATAACTAGTCAATGAACCAAATGACCCCCTTGTTCTTGTCAAAACTTTCAGTCGCTTTTCCTGCATTTTGAATTTCTATCTTCTATATGTTTGATGTTGATTGTAAAATTGCATGCAGTGACGGCTGTGGATGATGACATAAATGGGACGATAGGAAAATCAAGCAGTGGCATGGATGAGTTGCCGACTTTCCATGCTGAGAATATGCAAAAAAACAACATGAAAGTCATTTACTACAGGTTGGTTCAAAACCATTATTTCAGTTGCAATGGAATATGTGTTATCCTTTTCCGTTATCTAATATGGAAATAGGTTGATGACTTTATGTTTGTGGGTATTAGTCTTTCGTTACGTGAGATTAATGTTAGCAGAACTAAGCAAATGGTTGAAACCGGAGAAGATTATTTTCTCGTATCTACCATAAAAAGGGGGAAAAAAGGTGAAGTTATGACGAATCTTCGTAGTAATACACAAGAAATATGGAGATTAGAAAAACAAAAGCAAAGAAGTTGTTACTCCTAGTACTTTTTAATAGAAGGAAACTCTGCTATCTTTGGTGAATTATATGTTTATGCAGTAGCTTTAGATGTACTTATAGTCTTTTAGATACCTCAATTAGTGGATTCGGAAACTTGCATATTGAGAACATGATTTTTAAAAGCAAAAACTGCAGATTATAAACACAGTGACTCAAGAATTTTAGTTACTATAACGAGTAAGAAGCAGCTTACTTAATACTGAGGCTTGAGAAGTCTTACGACTATGTGAAATGGGACGTTCTAATTAACCCTGAAGGACATGGGATTTGGGGAAAATTGGTGAATAGGGTTAGGTATTGTGTTTCAACTGTCGGATTTCCAGTATTAGTCGATGGAAACCATGAAGGTTTCTTTCCCATAAAAAAAAGGTTGAAACGGGGTGATCCTTTATCACCCTTCTTGTTCCTGTTGGTAATGAAAAGCCTAAGCTGGATGATTAATAAAGCCAGAAGCAGAAACTTTTTAAGGATATCATAATGGAAGAAACAACTCAATCACAAAGACTCACTTGTTGTTTGTGGAAATATGAACCAGATGAAGGTCAGCTAAAATTTGTAAGGGTCATTCTGGTGGTATTTGAGGCGATGTCTAGGCTCATTATCATTCTGTCAAAGAGCAACATATACACTGTAAACAAGGTCCAAAATATTACTGTGCGCTGGATAGTCGTCCAACTTATGCAATGTCACTATTCCCTATGCCTGCTAAAGTGGTAAAAAGGCGACAGACTTTGGGAAGGAAACAAATAGTGGAAATATTCCCCCCCTAATCAAATGGGGTAAAGTGATCCAGAACAAAAGCCAAGGGGGATTGTGGATCAATTTAACAAAGTCTACTTTCAAATGGTTGTGAAGGTACAACATAGACACGGATGTGCCTTCGTAGCAAGTCATTAAAGCTAAATATGGTTGTAAAGAAATTTGGTGCAGCATTCTTGTGGAAGATCCTTATGGGGTAAGTATTTGGAGGAATATTAGGAACATTCAGGAAGAGTTTGTGGTAAATTCCAGCTTATCTTTAGGTGATGGAATGAAATGGAGATTTTGGCAGGGTACTCGGGTGGGACACTGTCCTCTAAAAGATGAATTCCACAAATTCAAAATTAACTGATTTTGCTTAAACTCTCAAGGGAAAAGAAGATACAACGGGGCTCAACATAGGCTGCAACAAGGTTGGGAGTTATCTTATAGGAGAAATTGTGAAGATCAGGAAGTGAAGAAGATGGTGCAGTTGCTTACAAACTAGAAGGGGTCAGATGCTTTGAGGATATTGCTGTAGCAGTGCGCAGATTAAATATAGATGTTTATATATCTTGGCTTTTTGGTATAAAGTGTTGGATATATAAGATTTAGATACTCCAACGGATTGTCTCAACTCCCTAAGATTAGGGGAGTTTGAGTGTTTGCTTTGTAAATACTTCTAGACCTCTTGTGGTGCCCGCAGTATTAATAGAGTTGTCCTCCTTTCTTTTTTTGGATAACCATGGTGTCCAGACCAGCTTGCACGCACCTCGACTAATTCCATGAGGTACCTGCTACTTCCTACCAGCAAAGATTCCAGGTAACTCTGTCCACCCAAGGCTAGGACAGATGGTAAGAAATCACCTAGTATTTTAAGCTGCCTCCTTTTATTTTGCTTCTAGATCATAATACCTCCTAAATAACAATGTTCCAATTTGATGTCTATGAGAATCGAAACATGAATGCATCATGTGATTGGATTAAGTGATAGCAAAATAAATGGTGAAGAAGTTCATCTTATATCAACAAGAAAAGTTGTATTGTTTTATTCTTTCTTGGATATTATGTCCGTTCTGAAGCCAGGTGTTTCTGTCACTCAGTCGTACATTCTTGTCAATCATCGGTGGTTCCATAGCTGGGGTACTGGGGTTTACTGGCTTGACGGGATTCATTTCTATTGTGATTACTTCAGTAGCACTTGCAGCAAAGGCCAGATTTTCAATACACTCCTACTTTGACAGTTGGAATCGCATTATCTTTGATGGATTCTTGGCGGGCTTATGGTACTAACTCTAATTCCTTCTTTTGCCTGTTAATGCAATCTTCCTAATTTAATGTTCTAGCATCATTTTTAACTTCATGGAACTTAGATTGACATCGTTTTCATTTCTTGCAGTCGTTCGTGCTCTTTTGGACGTATCCTAATGTATTTTCAAGTTCTGTAAGGTAGAAGAAATATGTTGTCATTAATGAAAGAAATTGTGAAAATATATTTTCTTGAATATATAACTGCTATAGGAGGTGTCCTAGGCCTATGTTTCCGGACTCTTCAAAAATACTCTCGTGTTGTCCGGTCCTTTAAAATTATAGTGCATTTTTAGAGGATCTAACACGGGTGAGGCATCATTTTTGGTGAGTTTGAGCAATATAGATCCAGGCTTGTCATTACGGTTTTGAAAATGGAAAATTTCTTTTGAAGCCCTGTCCATATGTTTCCGATAATTCCTTGACATGCAAAAGATTTGCATACGACATTGTGCACATATTCTGATGAGATCCGGGTGGAACGAAGATTATTGCTTGCCTTACGCTGTAATGAAAATAAAGAGAGTTGCTGGAGGCATTTCAAGATTGTTAGTTCACATCCATGTTTTCCTTCTAATAATTCTTTTGGAAATTGTAGATTACCGAGGACATGACCTTAGATAGGAGGTTGTGGAGGACGCGTATTAAGGGTAGAAGGCTAGCGTGCAGTAGAGCGTTGTTCGTGCATCCTTCCATACTAGTAGGATAGTATTTCTTTGTAGTTGGTCGTACTTTGATTTCTATTATTGTTTGTTGTCTCTTATACTTCAATTATCATATTAGTTTGCTGCAGGTACTATTATTTTTTTTCATAATGCTTCTCTATAGTATGTTTTCATGACTTCTCTACTTTTGTCAATTCTTTATCCTGCGTTCTCTTGAGCCGTAAGTCTTTCGGTAACAGTCTCTCTACCTCCCACGGTAGGGATAAGGTATGCGTACAATCTACTCCCAAGACTCCAGTTATGAGATTTCACTGGGTATATTGTTGTTGTTGTAATTCTTTTGGGAATTGTTCTTTAACAAAGCAGTTGACAAATATTGTCAAAAATTCAACAATCAAGATTTGTTAGTGGCTTTTCTTTTCTTGTATATTCATGGTTATTAAAGCTCTGAGTAGTTTTATGACCTTTTATTAGCACTAATAATGATGAACAATGTTTATTGACGTTGATGAGCCAGCAATGCAATTAACTCTGATGATTGAGGGTTGATCATCATTCAGAAAAATTAGCTATTTTTATCCAAATCTATCTTTTTCTGACTTTGAAGGTTTTGAAAGAAGGACAAGTCTTAAGGAAACTAAAACTAGGAAGGTAGATTAAAGTAGGTCTTTTCTTTGTCTATCGTATGTATCGGTTTGGGTTCGTTCCGAACCATGTTAATTATGATTATATTCATAAGTAGTTTGATCTATCTTTATTCCATTTTATATATGTCTAAGGATCCTCATTGCTCTCGATTTATGTGTTGCCTTTATACGAATAAGACTGGTTGCCTTAAATTCCTGCCAAGGCAAAAAACACTAGGCGAATTAAAGAGATATTTTTGGAAAAAATAGAGAATTTTCGAGAATATAGAAAAGAGTAGTGTACACAATTTTTTTTTTTTTTTTTGCAAATTTTTTAGTTCAATTCCTTTTCCATAATATGTTTGTTACCCTTAAATTATAGTTTGGTTCATTATTCATAGACAAGCTATGCTGGAATTAAAATGCAAGAAAATGCGATGCAAATGTAGAAGCATTAATATAGAAGATTTAGTAATACAACGATCGTAATGTAATGTAAGGATTATTTTACGAGTATTATTTCTTGTACGATGCATAATTTAAAATGCGTTTTTATTTACTTTCTTAAGAATAAAAAGTTCTAATATATGAGAGTTATTTTTGGATATTTAATTCATATATTACTAATTCTTCAAATTCTTTTTCCATAAATAAGTATATATATGTGTTGTATTATTTATGCGGAGAAAATGACAAATACGGTCTCTAATGTTTGAGGGTAAGTTGAAAATAGTCCCTTAAGTATGTATTGAACAATTTTGGTCTTTTAAGTTTGTCAAAGTTAACACTTTAGTCTCTATTAAATATTTACCAAACTATATCAGTTACATTTGATGAAAATATTAGAAAAAAATTAAAACATCAAGAAGTCTCATCAAATCTTAAAATATCAACAACAAAATACATTAGACACTAAGAAGATATAAAAGAATAGCAGAAATTATACCTTCAAAAAGTTGAATCATACTCTAAAAATATTTTTTTTTAAAAAGCATAAATTATGAAAATTGTATCTCTAAATGTGAGTTCAGGCTAAAAAAAATTCTCATAGTAACCGTCAAAGCTAATATACAGAGTTCGATAATAATTGGCGTAGATTAAAAGTATTAGTAACTTCGAAGTTCTGATAAAATCATAATTATAAAATGCATACTTAAGGCCTAAGGGATTACTTTGAACTACCCTCAAACATAAGGCACCATTTTGTCAATTTTTCTATTTATGCTAGCAATAAAAATGACGAAGAAAAGCTAATGCTAAATTTAATGCAAATATTAAAAAAGGTAACCAAACAAGGCCTTAATACCCGTCATTATAGTTCCGTACTTCCTGAATAACTGGAGATCCTCTAATTGTACTATTCTTCAAGATTCTTGAAAGAATCATTTGTAAGAATTTCAAGATTCAAATTTTGTTGCATGGAATTAGGAAACTTTGATAACCAACTCTTTATTGATCTTATTAGTGGTGTTAATCATCCTTTTAAATGCCAACCCACAAAGCCAATTGGGTTGGCAAACTCTAATCTTGGTCCTCAATTTGGTGATTTTAATCCAAACCCAGAATTAATTCTGGGTTTTCGACGAAACACAGATGTGATTTTGAGAATGGAAATGGAAAGATCAATGTCTCTTCTTCAGGTATATAGTATTTATACATGTATGTGATTTTCTTAATGTTCTTTTGTTTATAATTAATGTGGTGTTAATTAATTTGCATTTGTAGATGATGGTCAATGAAGGCTTATTGCCTTGTGGAGAGGAGGAAATGAAGAGGAGAAATGCTATTGACAAACTCAAAAAGGTTCTTTTTTAAGCATAATTATATGTCTATTTATTAATGTATCTGTCTTTCATATACATTTTTCTCTTAAAGGAGGAAAGTTGCGGTAGGCTAACAATCGACGTAAAACTTGTCAATTCATGATGAATCCTTCATTAATAAAACGGGTTCGGCCGACCATGTATTTGTATTAAGAAATTCACTAAAAATGGATAAAAATTAAATTCAGAACCCAGTTACCAATATCCTAGAATTTAGAACTCATAAAGTTCAAATCCTAGCTCCGTCTCTGCTCATAATATAGGTTGAGCTTAAATGGAGAAACATGGTCAATGATGATTCATATAGTTGATCCGACTTGTTTGGGATTGAGACGTAGTTGTAGTAATATGAATGGAATGTCCATCTTATATAGGACAGTTGAGGGGAAGATTCTTATGGGAGGCAGCATACTGCTCAGCTCCAGTTATATATTTATAGTTGAAAATTTTCTAACATATATGTTTATATGAAGTCTGACACAAGCAAAAAGAACCTTTCTTATGTCAATGTGAGTTCAGCAAAAAGAACCTTTGCTGATGTAGCTGTAACTTTGGTCCAAACCCTATCACGTGTCAAGAAATCCACTTACTATGTATAAATAATTTATCTCGAACAATGTAAGCAAAAGGGGTCGTGAGTTCAGAACCCATAAACTTAAAATCCTAAATTTTCCTTTGTTGCTAACAAGCTATAGTTCTTAAATGGTTGTATAAATCCTAAATCTCAGGCCCTCTCCTAATGTAACAACAAGCGAGAAAAGAAAGGACGGAAAACAAAACAAAAAAAAAAGAATCTCCTGTTAGTTGTGAATCTTAGTGTTTTATGTTGGGTTTCAATTATTTCTATTACATCAATTTTTTGATCGACTTGTACTATTATTTTGCAGATAATAGTGGAATGGGTTAAAACGGTGACTTACCAGCGAGGTCTTCAAAAAAAGTACCTTAAGTTTGCTTCTGGGACAATATTGACATATGGATCATACGGTTTAGGGGTAAGTCTAATTCCATAAGCTATTCCGTTGATTTTTTGTCTTGTTGGAAAATGCAGTATTTTTTATCACAGATATTTATGTTGGATAATAAGTGTTGCCCTGAATATTTATATTTGCATTTTCTTGTTGTCAACCTCAGATTAAATTTGAAAGTTTTCTGTTATTCTGTTACTCCTCTTCCGATACGTTCCAATAATTGCAGGTTTATAATTCAGAGTCAGATATTGATGCTTTGTGTGTTGGTCCTTACTTTGCCACTATAGCTGTGAGTCTTCATTTCCTTTTTAGCTTCTTTGAATCTTAAATGAGAATTGTGCAATGCCTATAATGCTACATGTCATGTGTATCTCATTGTGGCTCGTGTAGGAAGACTTTTTCATCGTTCTGCATGACATGCTTGCAAGCAAGCCCGAAGTATCAGAAATCCATTGTGTCAAGGACGCAAAGGTTCCTCTGATGCGATTCAAATTTGATGGGATATCCATCGATCTTCCCTATGCACGGCTCAAAGTAATATCCATCCCTGAGGTGAGTTATTTGATCACTACAGTTCAAGTGAAAGAGACCTTGTTTACCAATAGTGTTAGATTTCTTCCTTTACAGATACTATACGATTACTATATCTTAACGATTTTCTCTTTACATCTAGAACATGGACGTGTTTAATCCATTCTTTCTGAAGAATATCGATGACACGAGCTGGAAAAGTTTGTCTGGTGTGCGTGCCAATAGGAGCATTCTTCATCTTGTGCCAAACATAGAGGTAAGTAATGACGCCAATTTGTATTACTTCCTCTGTCCCCATTTATGTGGCATAGTTCGGATTTCGGTAGTCACTTTTAAATTTTGCCCGTGAATTCGGACATGACATCTTTAATTTTTTACAAATAAAATTTACAGATTTGGAACTACGTAAAAAGTACTATGTCACTATAATTGTTGATTCAAAATACTTATAAGGCATATAAAAAAATTGTGATCAAAGAAATACTCTGTTTGATTCTTGAAATTAAAAGGTGTCACATAAATTGAGACGGAGGGAGTAGTAGTTTGTAGGTTCACTTGTCTAGAGTCATTGACCTGCAGTAGGCATAAGGAAATGATACCTCTTGTTAATTTTCTGTGCAGTTTTAATTTAAATCATGCTTCATTTAACTTTAAATCCAATAGCTAGATATTTTGATAAGTTGGAATGTGAACATAAAGTACCCGTGTGCTTGATATGGGTCAATAATATTGTTTACTGTCTTTTACTATATATATATATATATATATATTGTTTACCGTAGAGTGAAACTTCTTGCAGATATTGTGAAGACTAGTGTGATAAGTAACTAGCCTAGTGCTACTCCTCCACGGAAGACTTGCTAGAATAGTTAGTTGATAGGAATCACTTGGTTTTGACGTTGCGTGTTTGATAGGAATCGCTTATTTTGACTTAGTGTGAGAGTCATCATGTATTGAATTCTTGGTTGATATGCTACAGGTATTCCAAGCAGTGCTGCGTTGCATCAAATTATGGGCTAAAAGACGAGGAGTTTATGGAAATGTAAGATTCATGGACTCATTGTTCTGCTTCTCTACTTCTATATTTCATGCTAACATTATCTTTTCTTGGCCTCGAATCAAATCTGATGATGTGATAACGTTCAGTTGCTTGGATTCTTTGGAGGAATTCACTTGGCGGTGCTTTCAGCATTTATCTGCCAAAGGCATCCAAGTGCCAGCTTAAGCGCACTCATTTTACTTTTCTTCAAGACATTTGCCTTATGGCCTTGGCCAACTCCAGTAATTCTTCAAGACCGAATAGCTAGGCCATTCATCCCGACTGATAAGGTCTCGTGGATGCCAATCCAATTACCTTGTAGCCCGTATGAATTTTGTCATTCCAACATTACCAGAAGCACATTCTATAAAATCAGGACAGAGCTCCTAAGAGGACATATGCTGACTAAGGTACGTGGTAATTTATAATATATCCCGTCGTCCTGGTCATTTCTTTAGTTCTTCTTTTCTCCTCTTATATTCATGCTAGGGGTGTCAAATGGTGGGTTAGCTGGATTTGAGCGGGTCAAAATGGGCTGAGTTGATAAATGAATAGGTCAAAGTTACTTGGGCTTAAATGGGTTGGGTTAAAATAGCCTAAAAAGCGAGTCATAACCCAATTTGACAAGGTTTCTACGGATCAATTTGGGTTATATATCAGTCCAACTTTTAGATGGGCTGAGCTAATAAATGGGCGGGCTATTGGCCTGGCCGTGGGTTGGGCGGGTCATGTTTTAACGGACTAATTCTAATCCTTAGTCCTCTTTAGTGGTTATTTTTTCCTTCACCACTCAATGTATGTAATTTTACTGCAGGATATGTTGAGCCCAGATTTTGATTGGAATATCCTTTTTGAGCCTTTTCCTTATGCAAGAATATACGGACTATTCGTCAAAATCTTCCTCTCAGCTTGCGACAAAGATGAGCTAGGAGACTGGGTGGGTTGGCTCAAGTCACGTTTTCGCTGTTTACTGGTCAAGGTATGTCCCTGCTGTGACATGTTTTTCTCTCTGTTATAGTAACGAAATCATCACTATTTTGAGCTTATTGCATGGGCATATTGTAGTTCCTAAAATCTTAAAAGCCATATTGGTGAGAGTCGGAGACAAACTTGGTCCTGCATAGTGCATACGACATTCCAATCATGTTTTTCCTATGTTTGTTACTAATACAAAATACTTTTGTGCACAGTATAGGTTTTGAGGAAAACCATTTTCTAATGTCTAGTTGGATATAAAATTTAATGGCATGTGATAATTGTGAAACGTGGAGGGCGGCCATATGATAGGAGAACTCTTGAATAGGAAAGAGGGGGAAAACGGACGATGAGATCAGTCGCAGGCCAATGAACATATCTAAATCGACATCAATATTTGCGTAAATAAAGATAGATGCCTTTTGCGTTATGTGATAGTCACAACACACATATAGCAGTAGTAATAAATATTACTCCCCCGTCCCAATTTATGTGATAGTGTTCGGATAGTCAAATGAAACCTTCTTTGACCGCAATTCTTTCCTATTCCTTTTAGATAGTTTGAATTGTTAATTATTGTGACTAAAGTACTTTTTGCGTAGTTTGCGTATATGTTAATTTTATTTCGAAAAACTTAAAGATCTATGTCCAAAGTCAAGGTCAAAATTGAGAAGTTTGAATGTCACATAAATTGGGACAGATGGAGTATTATATTGGTAATTTAAATGATATTGAGTAGGAATAAGTCAATTTTAGCTAAAAATGACATGTTTTAGAGATTAACGTGCTTTTCCTTATTTACTTACTATATTTTCCTCGATGAGACCATTCTTTGATGTTTAGTTGTCTTAAACTGTCGAGAATGTTTTCGTTTATGAAAAGTATTGTACCGTGTCATATTAATTGAAGTCGTTATATTTTCTGTTCTTTCGTAACGAGACTTTCATTAATTCTCTCCAGCTAGAGGAATTACTGGGTTTTTGTGACCCGAACCCAACTGAATATGTCGACACAGATGCATCAGAGCCTAATGTCATCTTCTATTGGGGACTACCAACTGATAGGATTGACCTAATAAACACTGATCTCGTGGAAGAATACTTTTTAAAGAACGTTGACAACGGATATCAAGGCTCACCAGGAACGTTGAAGTTGTCGATTGTGAAAGCATATCAGTTGCCTAAAAAAGCTCAATCTGTTTGCGAACGAAAGAACTCTAAGCCATGCTGGAGGGTTGTTGATGGCAATCGAAAAAAAGTTCCTCCACAGCCCAAGTATAAACCTCATTGTGCTGATGAATATTTGCCTACGAGTGAAAATCCCGAGTACCCTAGTGCTGGAGGTTAGGCTGTTGCTATTCGGAGATATTAGAGCGGGGTCCACTTTTTTGGGGAATACGACTGACTCGAAGCAATAACAAGAATATTTCTAGTAGAACAGAAGTCGTTCTGTTTCTCTGCTAACATCGTTTGGTTGATATAAATACAGGTTTGACACTGCTAACATCTTTTGGTTGATATAAATACAGGTTTGACACTGCACATGTTTGTTGCCAACACATATAGAGAACATGAAGAAACTTTGTACATTTTGCATTGTGTTGTATTAATTTTGAAACTCTTTTGACCCTCACAGACACTAAATGTTTTTCTTTGGCTACTGAATTACCTGATGGAAGAAAATGTAAAGAAAAATTGAGTACTGATGATGTAATGAAAAAGTTACTATTCTTCTTATCCTTGTTGATTTATTTAAAAAAATTGGTTCCTTAATTATTTATTTACTTTTTTTTTGGTAAAATAATATGATGTCTATCCAGTAAAATCTTTTCCTATTTTCTGATTTTAGCTGAATTGTCTAATCCAGAAAATAAGTTATCTTCTAGCAATCAAATACCGAAAAAACACTAAAGGGGGGAAAAGACTTCCTTCTCTTATGTTTTTTCTCCGATAATCCATTTGAAATAGTTTACATTTTAGAGAGCGTTGGATAGGTGATGTAAAATTTCTTCTGAAAATTGTATTTCGAAAAATATTTTCTGGCACACGAAAGACAACTTATTTTTTTCTTCTCGAGCACCTTGTTGTTTTTCTTCTTTTTGATAGAAAATGGTTAAATTGAACAACAAAATATACCACCGGAGTTATGGTGGGATCGTTGTGATTTACTCTGTGCTACAAAATATCTATCTTGCTCACATAATGACGACCAAGAAAGCAATGTTTCTAATGCAGTAAAATGTCTTTTAATAACTCCGCCTTTCCGGTGCCCAATCTTTCTCTGCTGAAATGACTCTATAATTGCTCAATAGGATTTATCCTATATTAGAGGAAAAGGGCCTTTGAGATAGAAAACTTACCCATACTCCGTTATGGAATTAGTCCAAGGCTCAAAACATGAAGTTTGGAGAGGAGTTCCTATTCTTAAGATTTGGAAATCCTAGTGCGCTATTGCACCGGCTAGAAAGA